>JAESUZ010000231.1:0-51545 GCA_017311185.1 Proteles cristata cristata | reverse complement strand
GGAGAAGTGTCTTTAAAACCACTAAAGTGGGGCGTCTGGGTGGCTCAGTCGGTTAAGTGTCCGACTTCAGCTCAGGTCATGATCTCACAGTTCATGAGTTCTAGCCCCAAGTTGGGCTCTGTGCTGGCAGCTCAGAGCCTAGAGCCTGTCTTTGGATTCTGTGCCTCCCTCTCTCTCTGACCCTCCTCTACTTTCTTTTGCTTTCTCTCTCTTTCTCAAAAACAAATAACACTAAAAAAATAAAATAAAATAAATCCACTAAAGTAATCCTGAAAATGTCACCAGGTGATCCCTTCCTGATGGATGGGAAAGTAAAATACTGTATAAATACCAATTCTGCCAAAATCATTTAACATATATTTAACATGATCCCCCCCTACCCTGATGCTACTTTTTGTGGGCAAATAATTTTTTTAGAGATAGAGCTAACAGGGGAAGGACAGAGAGAGAGAATCCCAAACAGGCTCCACACCGTCAGTGCAGAGCCTGACATGGGGCTTGAACTCACAAACCTTGAGATCATGACCTGTGCCGAAATCAAGAGACAGATGATGAACCAACTGGGCCACTCAGGTGCTCCTGTGGGCAAATTTAATGCCCCACAAATGTGTCTACATCTTAATCTCAGTACCTATCAATAGGTACTTTTACCTTCCATGGTAAAAGGGTCTCTGCAGATGTGACCAAGGGTGAAGACCCTCCAATGGGGGGAATTATCCTGGGTTATCCAGAGCCTGATCTATTCACCAGGGTCCTTAAAATTGGAGACTATTTTCTGGCTCCTCAGAGGAAAAACAGTCGGAAAGACACAGCACTGTTGCTTTTGAAGATCGAAGAGGGACCCATGAGTCAAGGAATAGAGGCAACGCCTAGAAGCTGGAAGCAACAAGGAAAGGAATTCTCTCCTGGGAGCCTCCACAAAGGAACCACGGCCGCACTGCACTCTGGTTTTGATCAGGCGAGTCCAGCATCAGACTTCTTTTTTTTTTTTTTTACAAATAGTTTATTGTCAAATTAGTTTCCACATAACACTCAGTGCTCATCCCCACAAGTGTCCTCCTCCATGCCCATCACCCCCTCCCCCCACATCCATCAGTCTTCAGCTTTTGTCAGCATTCAAGAGTCTCTCATGGTTTGCCTCTCTCCCTTTCCCCCACCATTTCCGTCCTTCTTCTCCCCCACGGTCCTCCGTTAAGTTCCTCCTAATCCTCCTATACGTGCAAACATAAGATATTTGTCCTTCTCTGCCTGACTTATTTCGCTCAGCATAACACCCTCAAGGTCCATCTATGTTGCTACACATGGCCAGATTTCATTGTTTCTCATTGCCATGTAGTATTCCATGGTATAGATAAACCACATCTTCTTGATCCATTCATCTGTTGATGGACACTTAGTCTCTTTCCATGTTTTAGCTATTGTGGAGAGTGCTGCTATGAACATTGGGGTATATGTGCTCCTATGCATCAGCATGTCTGTATCCCTTGGGTAAATTCCTAGCAGTGCTATTGCTGGGTCATAGGGGAGTTCTATTGTTAGTTTCCTGAGGAACCTCCACACTGTTTTCCAGAGGAGCTGCACCAGTTTACATTCCCACCAACAGTGTAGGAGGGTGCCCTTTTCTCCACATCCTCGCCAGCATCTATGGTCCTCTGATTTGCTCATTTTAGCCTCTCTGACTGGCGTGAGGTGGTATCTAAGTGTGGTTTTGATTTGTATTTCCCTGATGAGGAGGGATGCTGAGCATCGTTTCATGTGTCTGTTGGCCATCTGGATGTCCTCTTTGGAGAAGTGTGTGTTCATCTCTTCTGCCCATTTCTTCAGTGGATTGTTTGTTTTTCAGGGGTGGAGTTTGGTGAGTTCTTTATAGATTCTGGATATTAACCCTTTATCTGATATGTCATTTGCAACTATCTTTTCCCATTCCGTTGGTTGCCTATTAGTTTTGTGGGTTGTTTCCTTGTCTGTGCAGAAGCTTTTAATCTTGATGAGGTCCCAATAATTTATATTTGCTCTTGATTCCCTTGCTTTTGGGGATGTGTCAAGTAAGAGGTTGCTGCGGTGGAGGTCAAGGAGGTTGTTTCCTGCTTTCTCCTCTAGGGTGTTGATAGTTTCCTATCTCACGTTCAGGTCCTTTATCCATTTTGAGTTTATTTTTGTGCATGGTGTGAGAAAATGATCTAGTTTCATTCTTCTGCATGTTGCTGTCCAGTTCTCCCAGCACCACCTGTTAAAGAGGCTGTCTTTTTTTCCATTGGATATTCTTTCCTGCTTTGTCAAAGATTAGTTGGCTGTATACTTTGGGTCCACTTCTGAGTTCTCAATTCTGTTCCATTGGTCTATGTGTCTGTTTTTGTGCCAATACCATACTGTCTTGATGATGACAGCTTTGTAGTAGAGGCTAAAGTCTGGGATGGTGATCCCTCCCGTTTTGGTTTTATGTTTCAGTATTACTTTGGCTATTCGGGATTTTTTGTGGTTCCATACAAATTTTTAGATAGTTTGTTCTAGTTTTGAGAAGTATGCTGGTGCAATTTTGATTGGAATTGCATTGAATGTGTAGAGTGCTTTAGGTAGTAGTGACATCTTAACTATATTTATTCTTCCTATCCATGAACATGGAATGTTTTTCCATTTCTTTGTGTCTTCTTCAATTTCCTTCATAAGTTTTCTATAGTTTTCATTATACAGATCTCTTGGATCCTTGGTTAGGTTTATTCCGAGGTATTTTATGGTTTTTTGTGCAATTGTGAATGAGATCAGTTTCTTGATTTCTCTTTCTGTTGCTTCATTGTTGGTGTATAAAAATGCAACCGATTTCTGTACGTTGATTTTGTACCCTGCAGCTTGACTGAATTCTGGTATCAGTTCTAGTAGACTTTGGGTGGAGTCTGTCGGGTTTTCTATGTAGAGTATCATGTCATCTGAGAAAATGAAAGTTTGACTTCCTCTTTGCCAATTCTGATGCCTTTTATTTCCTTTTGGTGTCTGATGGCTGATGCTAGGACTTCCAGCACTATGTTAAACAACAGTGGTGAGAGTGGACATCCCTGTCGTGTTCCTGATCTCAGGGGGAATGCTCTCAGTGTTTCCCCGTTGAGGATGATGTTAGCTGAAGGCTTCTCATAGATGGCTTTGATGATTTTTAAATAGGTTCCTTCTATCCCAACTTTCTCTAGAGTCTTTATTAAGCAGGGATGCTGTATTTTGTCAAATGCTTTTTCTGCATCTATTGACAGGATCATATGGTTTTTATCTTTTCTTTTATTGATATGATGTATCACATTGATTGTTTTGCGAATGTTGAACCAGCCCTGTAACTCAGGAATGAATCCCACTTGATCTTGGTGGATGATTCTTTTTATATGCTGCTGGATTCGATTTGCATGGATCTTGTTGAGAATTTTTGCATCCGTATTCATCAAGGATATTGGCCTGTAGTTCTCTTTTTTTGCTGGATCTCTGTCTGGCTTGGGAATCAGAGTGATGCTGGCTTCATAAAATGAGTACGGGAGTTTTCCTTCGATTTCTGTTTTTTGGAATAGCTTGAGTAGAATTGGGATTAATTCTGTTTTAAATGTCTGGTAGAATTCCCCAGGGAAACTATCAGGTCCAGGGCTCTTATTTGTTGGGAGATTTTTGATCACTGATTCAATTTCTTCACTCGTAATGGGTCTGTTCAGGTTTTCTATTTCTTCCCGTGTGAATTTTGGTAGTGAATGTGTGTTTAGGAATTTGTCCATGTCTTCTAAGTTGTCCAATTTGTTGGCATATAATTTTTCATAGTATTCCCTGATAATTGCTTGTAATTCTGAGGGGTTGGTTGTAATAAGTCCATTTTCATTCATAATTTTGTCTATTTGGGTGCTCTCTCTTTTCTTTTGGGTAAGTCTGGCTAGAGGTTTGTCAATTTTGTTTACCTTTTTCAAAAAACCAACTCTTGGTTTCATTGATCTGTTCAATTGTTTCTTTGGTCTCTATGTTGTTTATTTCTGCTCTAATTTTTACTATTTCTCTTCTTGTACTGGGTTTAGGGCATTCTTGTTGCTCTGCCTCTAGTTCCTTTAGGTGAGCTGTTAGATTTTGGACTTGCGCTTTTTCTAATCTCTTGAAATAGGCCTGGAGAGCAATGGACTTTCCTCGTAGGACTGCCTTTGCCGCATCCCATAGATTTTGAATTGTTGTGTTTTCATTTTCATTTGTTTCCATATATTTTTCAATTTCATCTCTAATTGCCTGATTGGCCCATTCATTCTTTAGAAGGGTGTTCTTTAACCTCCATGTTTTTGGAGGATTTCCAGACTTCTTCCTGTAATTGATTTCAAGTTTCAAAGCATTGTGATCTGACAGTGTGATGGTATGATCTCTATTCTTTTATATTTATTGAGGGCTGCTTTATGTCCCAGTATGTGATCTATCTTGGAGAATGTGCCATGTGCACTTGAGAAGAAAGTAAATTCCCTGGCCTCAGGATGTAAAGTTGTAAATATATCCGTCAGGTCCATCTGGTCCAATGTGTCTTTCAAGTCCATTGTTTCTTTAGTGATTTTCTGTCTGGTTGACCTATCCATTGGTGTAAGCGATGTATTAAAGTCCCCTGCTATTAGCACATTCTTATCTATAAGCTTGTTTCTCTTTGTGATTAATTGTTTTAGATATTTAGGTTCTCCCGTATTCAGTGCGTAGACATTTATGATTGTTAGTTCTTCCTGGTGGATGGACCCTGTAATTATTATGTAGTGCCCTTCTTCATCTCTTGTGATTGTCTTTAATTTAAAGTCCAGTTTGTCTGATATAAGTATCGCTACTTGGCTTTCTTTTGATTTCCTGTAGCAAGATATATATTTCTCCATCCCCTTACTTTTAATCTGGAGGTATCTTCCCATCTAAAATGAGTTTCTTGTAGACAGCATATAGATGGATTTTGTTTTTAATCCATTCTGCTACCCTATGTCTTTTGATTGGAGCATTCAGCCCATTTCCATTCAGTGTTATTATTGAAATATGTGGGTTTAGAGTCTTTGTATCTTTTGTAGGGTTCATGTTTGTGGTGGTGTCTCTGGTATCTTTGTTCCTTGCAACCTTTTCTCAGAGCATCCCCCTCAGGATTTCTTGTCGGGCTGGCTTCGTCGTGACAAATTCTTTCAATTTGTGTTTATTTGGAAAGGTTTTTATCTCTCCTTCTATTTTGAATGACAGGCTTGCTGGATAGAGGATTCTTGGCTGCTTATTTTTACTGTTCATCACATTGAAGATCTCCTGCCATTCCTTTTTGGCCTGCCAAGATTCAATAGATAGATCTGTCACCACTCTGATAGGTTTCCCTTTGTATGTTAGGGCCCTTTTCTCCCTAGCTGCTTTCAGAATTCTCTCTTTGTCCTTGTATTTTGCCATTTTTACTATGATATGTTATGCAGATGATCGGTTCAAGTTTCGTCTGAGGGGAGTCCTCTGAGCCTCTTGTATTTCCACATTGACTTCCTTCCCCAGGTCGGGGAAGTTCTCTGCTATAATTTGTTCCAGGACTCCTTCAGCAACTTTCCCTCTCTCTTCCTCTTCTGGGATTCCTATGATACAGATATTGTTGCGTTTGACCGTATCGCTGAGCTCTCGAATTCTTCTTTCCTGTTCCTGGATCAGTTTGTCTCTTTTTTTGTTAGCTTCTTGTTTTTCTAGAATGGTGTCTTCTAAATCACTTATTCTCCTTTCTGCCTCTTCAGTCCGTGCATTGGAGGCCTCTAATTTATTATGTATCTCATTTATCGCAGTTTTTAATTCTTCATGCCTATTTTTATTTTCCATTCTGTCTGTAGCCATAGTTTCTTTGATGTCCCCTATGTTTTTTTCAAGCCCAGCTATTAATTTTACCATTATTATTCTAAAATCTTGTTCAGTTATGCTGCTGATATCTGTTTTGAGCAGTTCATTAGCTGTCATTTCTTTTGGAGTTTCTTTGGAGGAGAGCTCTTTCGTTTCGTCATTTTAGTTAGCTTTCCGGCTCTTGTTGGTTTTGAAGACCTGTTATGCTCTCTGTTTCTATGAGCGCTGCTATATCCAAGAAGACTCTTCGACTCTCCAGGGCCTATCCTTTCAGAGAGTGTTTTTTGAATGGTATCCCATGGTCTTTCTTGTTGGGACCTTGGTTATTTTATTTTCCTATTCGTAGTGATATTTGGGACTCTCCACTTTGTCACACTAACTTGTTTCTTGAGGTAGCCTTGGAAAAGAAAACAGACAGACAAACACACAGGGAGCAGGAGCACACAAATGCACATGCTAATTCAACTAACATGCAAGCGAGAGGGAAAACGAAAAAGTTAAGAGAAAAGACGGAGGAGGGAGGGCGAATAATAGGGAGTATAAAATACATAAAAGAGTTAAAAAGGGGAAAAGGAAAGGAAAAAAGAAGAAAACTAATGGACAAAGAACAGTTTAAAGCATATACCTGGATTTCCCAGCTACATTAAATAGCCGTGTGTATGCAGTGCTGGTTGAAGAGCATAGAGAAAGAGAGAGAAGGCGGGGTGGGATGAGGCAATATTGGAAATAGAATGAACAGGCCAGAGGGATAAGAAGCTTTTTTCAAAGAGGTGAAGGGTAGAATATGGTTGGATAGGTGAGAGAAGGATGCTGGAATTATCCAAAGAAACTATATAGTCTAAGTACTCCTGAGAGAAATAGGTGAAAATGTCAGTAGGTGTAGAATTTACATTTACAGAATGGACTCGTTGTGGTTGTTTAAAGAAGCTGATGACCAGAGTTAATCAGGTCAGTGTTCTGGGGAAGAAAGAGAGAAAAGAGAAAGAAGAAAAAAAAAGAAAGAAAGAAAAAAAAAGGGAAGAAAAAACAAAAAGGAAAAAAAGAAAAAAAGGGAAAAAAAAGAGAAAAAAAAGGGAGGAAGGCACCTCTCAGGCGGGGATGGGCGTGGCGTGATCCGTTGCCTCAGGCGGGAGCTCTGGCTTGGAGGTTGTGGGGAGGAGAGTGACGGTGCTCCAGTCCCTTCTTGAGCCAAGCGCTGCACCTCGCTTTTTTGGGCGTGTAAACTCCCTGTACCGGGGGCGCAGACGAAGTTGGTTGCACTCTGCAACCCAGGCCATTCCCAATCTCCAAATCCCTGTCCGCGCACCCCGCTGAAATTGCCTTACACACAGCTTCCCAGGCAGCCCCCTCGGGCAATTCCAGGCTCCCTGCCGAGCGCTGGGGGTGGAGTCAGAATCGCTGCTTCCTTCTCTGGGTCTGGCTGGCGCGCATGCGCGGGGGCTTCCTGCCGGGTGCTCTGAGCCCGAGCCCACTGGAGTGAGGAAAACCGGATCCCTCTATGGCTCGTCACCTGAAACACGAACTCACAGGCAAATTTCCCAGTTCCTAGTTCCTTGCCTTCCCTCTCGAGTTCCAGCCAGCCAGGAGCGCGGACGCCCGGTGTCTGCACGGCTCTTTCAGGGGCCCAAGCTGCCCGGGAGCTACAATGGCAGCAGGCGCGCCACCACTCTGAAGTCCAGCCTCCAGGAGCCCGCACAAAGAAGCAGTTTGTGCGCTCAGCCCCCCCAGGACCATTTGGCGTGAGGGGACCTGGCGTGCAGGTATTTAGCAAGTACGGTCCTTCTATGCACCGAGCGGAGGTTTTTCCCCCCAAAAGGAGGTTTTTCTGTTTCAGACTCTCTCCTTTTTCCCTCTTACTCCCCGTAGAGGGTAGAGGGGGATCGCCTCCCACCCTGGAGTCTCAGATCCCAGCCCGATTTTATCTTCCCCGGTTCGCACTCACGTTAGAAGGCTCTCTCAGTGGATTCTGCATCCTTTTTCTCCCAATCTCTCAGGTTTTGTAAGGTTTCCAATGGCTTCAGATCTTTTCTGTGTGATGTATGGGCGCGAGTGCAAGTACGGAGCTCCTTACTTCTCCGCCATCTTGCCCTCTCTCCACATTTAGGCCTTTAATCCATATTGAATTTATTTTTGTGTGTGGTGTAAGAAAGTGGCCCAGTTTCATTCTTTTGCATGTTGCTGTCCAATGTTCCCAACACTATTTATTGAAGAGACTATCTTTTTCCCATTGGGTATTCTTTGCTGCTTCATTGAAGATTAATTGACCATACAGTTGTGGGTTTGCTTCTGAGTTTTCTATTCTGTTCCATTGATCTGTGTGTCTGTTTTTGTGTCAGTACTATACTGTTTTAAAGGATACATGCACCACCATGTTTATAGCAACCTTATCTAAAATAGCCAAGTTATGGAAACAGCCCAAGTGTCCATCAGCTGATGAATGGATAAGGAAGATGTGATGTGTGTGTATACACTAATATTCCACACAATGGAATATTAGTCATAAAAAGAATGAAATCTTGCCATTTGCAATGATGTATGGATGGATTAGAGAGTATTATGCCAAGTGAAGTAAGTCAGGGAAATAAAAATACCATATGTTTTCACTCATACGTGAATCTTAAGTAACAAAACAAGTGAACAATGTGAGAGGAAAGAGAGAGAGAGGGATAAATCAAGGAACAGACTTAACTATAGAGCACAAACTGATGGTTAACAGAAAGGAGTTGGGTGGGGGAATGGGGTAAATAGATGATGGGGATTAAGGAGTGCACTTGTTATGATGAGCACTGGGTGTTGTTTGGAAGAGTTGCATCACTAATATTACAGTGTATATAAACTAACTGGAAGTTAGATAAAAACATAAAAAAGGTGCATTGGACAAATGAATCTTTTTTAAATTTTTAAAAATGTTTTATTTATTTATGAGAGAGAGAGAGAGACAGCTTGAGCAGGGGAGGGTCAGAGAGAGAGGGAGGCACAGAATCCTAAACAGGCCCCAGGCTCTGAGCTAGCTGTCAGCTCAGAACCTGATGCAGGGCTCAAACCCATGAACCATGAGATCATGACCTGAGCCGAAGTAGGGCACTTAACCGACTGAGCCACCCAGGCGCCCCTGAATCTTTTTATATCATTGTCCAAATAAGTATTTACCATCTAGCATAAACAGTCCTCATTATTTTGATAAATACAAAGGTTAATTGTACAGCTACAAATAGTTCCAGTTAGTAATGTCTTCTGTGTGAGTCATACAAATTTTAAGTCTTTGTAAACTACATGAAGTTTTACAGTGGTATACAATGTGACATGAGTCTATGACAGAAAGACATAGACATAGTCTAATGTCTGTGACTAACGTCAAAAAGTTCTTTCCTCAGATAGGAATGGTGACAAAAAGTTTTGGAAAATATTTAGGCTACAAATATAACCTCTGGTCTACAAAATTTGCATACATTTCTCCTTCCTATTTATCCTCCCTTTATTCTAGCTCTCTATATTAAATCATATTCAACTCCTCCTTTAACACCTGGTTCAAATGCCCTATGTACGCTCACTACTTCTAGACAGAGTTCATACAAATATTTGCTTTTGCTGACATGTTTTCTGTAACTGGTCTTAAGTCATACCACATACATTTGTTTTGTCACATTATATAGATTGAATGTCTTCATAATGTCAAGAAGGGCCTTTGTAAACAGAAGGTGAACAGTAAATGATGTTAACTGACTACCTGTAAAGAACACAAACATCTGCTTGCTGCATTAAACACTCAGAATCCCTAATGAATACACATTTCCTTAATCATAAAGACATGCCAGGAATAAGGGGAAGAAATCACTTACAGCTTTTATAACAAAAAGCATAAAACAAAACAAGAATACAACAAAACAAAAGCAAATCATTCACTATTTGGTTTTCTCCAGGCTCACTCTGACTGCTTCGAACTGAATGATTAAGGTTATCAAAGAGTATTTTGTAAATAAAGGCTAAAGTCATCCTAAATTCATTTCTTCAGAAGAATATATGGAGATATCAATGTGTTTAATTCCTACTTGAAGTTCCCATAATGCTTTGTAGAAGGTAGGAGTACACTGTATACTTATTTTGTGGTCAGGTGGAGGAGTGGCCAAGGAACTGCATATGTGTGTGGTCTTCTCTAGTAACACTGAACCACTTCTGTGAGATTTGTGAGACTCCTGACTTATCAGCAAAATATGTCACAAGAGTTTTTCTATATAAGATAAAAAGTAAAGCCTTGAAATTGAAGCAAGGGATTACGAGCTCAGTGTTTGCTTTGAACTTATAAATTATGAAGGAAGGTTGACAGGTTTGAGTTTGGTATGATGGAGAAGTATTTTAGAAGATCAATAAAATGTATAGGCAGTTAATAGAAAACATATCGACAAAGGTTCTCTAACTCTAGAAGATTTGGGTGTAATGTCTTGGTGATCATGGTTCCCCTGTACCATCTCGGATCCCAGCTGCGTCCAAAAACTTGACCCAATTTTTTTCTAGTTCCAAGGAAGCTAGCATATCCTGGAAATGTCCTAAGCAGTTAATTTTGCTTTGGCTCATTCTTGCCCTTAAGACTAGTTTAATATGCAATGCTGTCATTTGAGCATGTAGGTACAGCAATTAGTTCGTTATCTATAAGACAGGGAATTGTATAGTTTCTCTGTGTGAACACCTGGGTATTTTTGACCTTCTACCCTTTCTCACCTGGACTCCTTTGACCAGTAAATCTCTATGCCTTGTCCTGTGCTCACAGCTCTCTGTGTATTTCCTCTACCACAGAATGTATTCCAGGTTCTAGGTAAAATAGTTTTTTAATGCAACTAATAATAATATTGTTAGGTGTTTATATGGTTGTTTCCCTCACCAAACTGTGAACTAAGAACAAGATCATATTTTATCCTCTTCTGTATCACCAACATCTAACAAAAAGTGAGTAATTTATAAGTGTTCTATGAATGAATGAGCCTGAATTGTGGCCCAGGACCAAGGACCAAGGTAAAGAAAATTTCACTAATCAAAACTGTAGTAGTTGACCTTTATTGAGCACTTACTATGTACCAGACATTGTGTTGAGCACTGAAATGAATCATATCATTTAATCTTCACAACTACCCAATGGGGAGTTATCCACATTTATAAATAAAAATGTTAATCTAACAGCAGTTAATTTTTTTGCTCAAAGTCACACAAGTAATAAGTGTTGGAGTAAGGACTCAAACCAAGGGACAGAAGCCTCTAAATTTCCACTACTACATTGCCTGCTACAATGTCAACCTTGTGAGACACAGATAAGCTTGGCTTCATGGTAGGGAACTCAGAGTGACTTCATGTTTCTAGGCCCAATCTAGCTTCATATTAGAACAGACTTTAATCCAAATTATCCCAGAAATCTGGGGATTTATGGTGACATCAAATTTTTTTTCCAGAAGGGACAAAGACTACTACTCGTTTGGGATGAAGATGCTAGTGCTGGAAGAGAATTCTGTGGCATTGCTGTATTTGGTTCAAAGTTTCTTTATAATTCTCCCTTATTAGACTCTGTGCTTCTCCTTTGATTTATTTTCCTGATGTCAGGGATCCAGATCACTAAGAATGGGTCACATGTGTTCCTTGCAGAGGGAGTACCATTTATGAAGGTTTTGATGTGGGAAGGAGCTTGGCATATTCAAGGAGGAAGAGTAGCCAGTGTGTCTGGAGCATAGGGACTAGGTGGCAGAGAAACATGATGAACCTGAGAGGGATATTAACTAATTCAGAACCTCTACAGAACTTGACTGTGAGTGTTGGTGAGACAGTGTTATGAATGAAGAAACAGTAGCGGGTAAGATTCTCTTCCACTTCAGTGAGGTAAACCCCTTGAATATACTGAAGATGGACCATCATTGAATGCCCTGCTATGATGCATTGTGTCCTAAGGAAATCTAGAGTGCAGTCACGCCCTTAATTATACTCAGAATATGTTCCTTAAGATCATGGTACTTATGAAAAATTCAGGAGTAGGGAATCTGAGCCAAGATTATACAGATAAATATATAGATAGCTATAGATGTATATATATATATATAGATAGATAGATAGATAGATAATTAAATGAAATGAGATTAAACTCAACATACTCTAATAGAATTAATAGGTGTGTTGAAACCTTATAGTCACTAATTATAACTTAATGAAATAACAATTTAATTCCCATACATACTCCTTTCCTTTTGGATCTATAATTTACATAAAAATTATTCATCTAGTGGTTAATCATCTGCCTTCCTGGTTAGACTCTAATGGTATAGCCCAAGGTTTGAAGAAAATGAGTCTTGAGCTACTCCAGGATTCCTGAAATTCAGGGGGCCCCAGGCAACTGGACCTCCTTACTTTTCTGGGCGTGATGGGAAGATCTCCACATTTTGTAGTTTTCTCCACAGAAGTGGTAGAGTTGGAGGAGGAGGAAGCCTGGGAGGTGACCTGGCAACAAAAGCAAGGGAATTAACATTTATTAAATGTTATCATGAGTCAGGCATCTTACACTTGTTATCTCCTTCAATAAGAAATTAATTAGTGCAGCTTTAATTAGCACATCTGTTTGACATAGGTGATATTAATTACCATTTTAGAGACAAGAAGAATGAGACTCACGTAAGACAGGCGACTTGTCAAAGATCATACAGATATTTAAGTTGTGGAGCAAGGAATCAAATACTGTGCAATTCTGTCTGCTTGTAAAGCTGTGCCCTTCTAGCTCTCCCTTTGCCTGTTTCCTGGCCTTCCTAACAGCTAGCTTCTCCCTACCTCTCAGGTTTTCACCAGAGAATGGCTCATTTATTTGGCAATCAGGGCCTAATAGGGAGGAAGACTCAGATATGTATGATTTGTTGGCCATCTAGCATTTCTAGTTGGAAATTGCGAAAATCTTACTGTTGAACAAACTTAAGGTAATTTCAGCATGTTCCACTCCACACTTCCCGCTGCCCCTGTTTTCTCCCTGATACCACCACATGATAACCTTCCTCTTCATTTATCTTTAGTTGTGGAAATTGACCCCAAAAATTGTTTTGGGAGGCTGAACTCCAGATTAATGGTGTTCATTATCATGAGCTGAAAATAAAGTACTTTAATCAGCTTTCTTGATACCTGAGAACCCTAGGTAGATTGGAGGGAAGAGGGAAATCTTTTTTGAATATGGATGCTTAGGGGCAGTTCAAGACTATGTAAAATACAGCAGTGAGGTCTACTTTCAGCAGTAGAAGGCCAGAATAAAGGCTATAGATAGACCCTTGAGAATAGGGAGAGGGAATTCCACTAAAAATAAGAATCTTTTAAAGTCAGGGCTTATGTATTTTTGTTTTCTGGGTTTTTGTTTGTTTGTTTGTTTCCAGCATCTAACACAGTGGCTTACATATAGTAGGTGCTCAATAAATGTTTATTAAACATTCAAGTGTAAAATTCTAAAAAATATATGAATACTTGAAACAACTTTTTGTTAAAAATTTTAAAGTAATTCACACTATAAGCACAAAGTCAAGGAAGTATAGTTGCTCTTTGGGGGAACTGCTATGATTAACAGAGATGTTTGCAATAGTTCCAACCCTGTCATTAACTAGCTATGTGTCCATGGGTAAGTCACTCAACTATTCTGTGCCCTAGTTGCCTTATCTGTAAAAAGCACAGTGTGGAATGTTTCTAAAATTCCTTTATTCATATCAGTTCATTATTTTATGCACATAATACAAATATATTATATTTATTTAGGTCCTGACAGTTTATAAGGATTCATGTGTATTAATTCACTGAAGCCTCCCACAATGTTATGAAATAAATATTATTATCTCAATTTCACAGATTAAGAAACCAAAGCTCAGATTAAGGAAGGAATTTGTACTACTGCTAAGTTAGTCTTTTGACTCAAATCCAGTCTTCTTTCCAGGTAGCACAGCTCTTTCCACATTGTAATTACCTGTAGTTAAATAATGCTTCCAAAGTGCTTGAAAAATCATTTGTTACCTTAAGTCCTCAAACATCTCTCTTCCAATTGTATTTGATTGTTAATTTACTCAGCAAATTCATTTCTAAATGTCAAATCAGCCAAAGTTGACTTATTAGGAATTTCACATTCTGGAGGTCTTAATTAATGAGGCTTTCCTTTATTCTTCTGAAATGAGCCTTGGCTTTTTGGTGAAGAAAATGTATTTGCCCTGCTGGAAGCTTCTGTATATTATGAAGTGTTGTGCCTTTTAGGTTATCTAGAAATGAAATCCATGCTTTAATTGAGCTATCTCTATTATGACTAACAATAGAAAATACACCTGCCTTTGCTTTGATTTTGATTTGTATTATTAGTGCAGATATGACATTATGAATAAAGAAATCTGTATATATACCCATTTAGAATATTTTAAAAACTTACTTGATTCCATTGCATCCAATGACTAGATAGCAAATCTACTACTGGGCATTTTAACATATATTATGATAAATCATATTCCCTTACAACTTTACCTCCCTTGGGAATGACTCTTCAAATGTACATATTTCACCAGGGCATGACATACTAGCTAAGTTTTCATAATTTAACAATGTATAAAGGGACTTTGACAGATATTACCGAACCTGTCAGACTTAACTGCTTGTAAATTTAATTAGTTGGAGGAAAAACAGGTTTGGGGAAAATATCAAAATTCAATTAGTCAGCAAAGCGGAGTTATGAGCCCACTCTTTGGGGGCAATCTATTAAAAGGGAAAGGATACTTGACACCTACAATCAACTAATTAAATGTAGTAGGCCCTTATGAATGGTTTTTAATATTTACCACCCCTTCAAATCTATTTGGCCAGGAAACCTGGTTTGAAAGAGTTACAGTGGTAAGCATTATATAAATAAGTGTACAGAATGACTAATTGAGGTATAGGGAGAAGGTGTTTCCTCACACACCCCCCCTTTTAATTGATTGAAAGAGCCTGGCTCTAAATTTTTGATTCCCTTTAGAAACCAATTTAGATATGGCTGACAAGACTGTTTTATTATAAAACAAATACTGCTTTATTAACTAATCTTGTTTATGATGAATGAAGTTGTTTATGGGTATTTACTGAGTATAAGACTACTCATTCCAGAATTGGACTCCTAGTGTGCTAATGATATTTTTTAAACCTTTGAATGATGTTTAGAAGAGTTATTATAACATGGAATAAATAAACCAGGGTAAGTAAATATTGCATGGGGGCTTTCTTTCCAAGTAAATATGTTCTTTCTTTGATACGTAACTTGACCTTGACTAGATTCATCATAGGCTTGCTATAAATGAACAATTTCAAAGCTATTATTTTTTAAGTGAATTTCATCCCATAATAGTACAAACATGAACAATGTTGTTTTTCTGCTTATCCTCACTTGCCACCCTCCCACTATTAGGGCAAATGTTTATTGGGAAGCTTTTTAGTCTTTTATTCCTGAAAGAAAAGGAGTATGACAGGTTTTTCATTGTAAGACAGCAGTCAAGAATAAACAACTGATGAGGAATAGTCTGGATTAGTGAGGTTTTTATCCCCCACTCTCAGCTCTACAAATATCCTTTCTTGCTCTTTGATTTTGTCAGTTACAACTTCTTTCAACTTTGGCTTCCTCATCCATGAACTCCCTATCTAATTCAGTTTAACATTTCTATTTCTTTGTATCTGTTGGCATATCACAGTTGCTGATACATTCCTTTGTTTTTTTCTTTCTGACTTTCTTTAGTTAACCTAGGTCCTGTAGTCCTTTTACCCTTGGGACTGATTCACCTTATTTGTCTCTCCTCATGCCTTCTGTTTATTTATACAGGACAGCGGAGTTGCCTGCCTTCTCAAGTTTGCACTGGGGCTCTTTGTTTGATGACACTTCTTCCCAACTTCTGTCTCTGAAATGAGAAGATTCTTTTTATCTGTCAGAGGACACTGACTCACACAATAGAAAAAGAATTGAGGGCAATATTTAATTAATTTATTTATTTTATTTCTTTATATTTTTAATATAATTTATTTTCCAACTGGTTTCCATACAACACCAAGTGCTTATCTGAACAAGTGCCCTCCTAAATGCCCATCACCCACTTTCTCCTCTACCAAACCCCCATCAACCCTCAGCTTGTTCTCTGTATTTAAGACTCTCTCATGGTTTGCCTCCCTCCCTCTCTGTTTGGAACTTCCCCCTCCCCTCCCCATGGTCTTTTAAGTTTCTCAAGATCCACAGATAAGTGAAAACATATAGTATCTGTCTTTTTCTGACTGACTTATTTCACTTAGCATAATACCCTCCAGCTCCATCCATGTTGCTACAAATGGCCAAATTTCATTTTTTCTCATTGCCAAGTAGTATTCCATTGTATATATAAACCACATCTTCTTCATCCATTCATCAGTTGGTGGAAATTTAGGCTCTTTCCATGATTTGGCTATTGTTGAGAGTGCTGCTATGAAATTGGGGTACATGTGCCCCTATGCATCAGCACTCCTGTATCCCTTGGGTAAATTCCTAGCAGTGCTATTGGTGAGTCATGAGGTAGTTCTATTGTTAATTTAGTAAGAAACCTCCACACTGTTTTCCAGAGGGGCTGCAACAGTTTGCATTCCTACCAATAGTACAAGAGGGTTCCCATTTCTCCACATCTTCACCAGCATCTATAGTCTCCTGATTAGTTCATTTTAGTCACTCTGGCTGGAGTTTGGTGTCTCAGTGTGGTTTTGATTTGAATTTCACTAATGATGAGTGACGTTGAGCATCGTTTCATGTGCCTGCTGGCCATCTGGATGTATTCTTTGGAAAAATGTCTATTCATGTGTTCTGTGAGGGCAATATTTTAATAAAAATTAAGCTAATTTTAAAGTTAGAACAGAAACTTCAAAGTTTGATTTGTGAGTATTGAGTACTTATTTAGTAGATACTGTATCAATTTGCTCCCTGCATACTATACCCTATTGAGTTGTGGAATAGCTGAGGCGTGGAGTGATATTGGAAGCAAGGAAAATGCTGTGGAACACAGAGATTAAGGAATTGTTACCATCTGAGCAAGGAATTGGGAAGCGTTCACCTTAAATTACAATCAACCTCAATTATCCACTCCATAGATTGTCTATGGAAGATTCTCAAACCCAAGTTACTTTCTCTTTGGTTTCTAGCACATGCCTGGTCTGTCTTCCCAATTGTTGCATGCTTAGGAAATACAAACTGATTTTAATACTAGCCTACCAAATTTAATTGAGAAGAAATATCTGCTATTGAAACATTTTTAAAAAATAATGTTTATTATTTTTGAGAGAGAGAGAGCAAGCAGGGTAGGGGAAGAGAGACAGGGAGACTCAAAATCAGAAGCAGGCTCCAGACTCTGAGCTGTCAGCACAGAGCCTGACGCAGGGCTCAAACTCATAGATGACGAGATCATGAACTGAGCTGAAGTCGAATGCTTAACAGACTGGGCCACCTAGGCACTCCAAAAATTTTTTTAAAAAATATAAAACACATGAAAAGTTTTAGAATTTCTGCTCTTGCAGATTAATGTATACAATAGATTTACGTGTTATAGGGAAGACCTACTGAACAATGCATAAGAGTATGGCTCTGGAGTCATACTGAATTTAAACCTGATCTACATTCTGGCTGGGTGACCATGGGCAAATAACTTGTTGCTTTCAATACTGCTGTGGCAGCTCAAAAAGTGATTTCATCCATGGTGGGCTGCTGGAGCTCTGCCATTCAGAGAAGACACTCTGAAATTTTAAGAAAAAATAGTTACAAATAATGGCAAATTCACTAAATGACATTTCAGATTAACAGTGCTAATAGGTTGCTGAGGCTCCAAAGCTGATACCAAATAAAAAAACAGAGCATGGGAAAAGTAGTTTTTTTGAAGTACTATTTCACACCAAGATAGCTACCATAAAAATAACAAAAAATGAAAAAAATAACAAAAATTGGCAAGGATATGGAGAAATTGTATACTTCTGGTGTGAAGGGTAACTGGTTCAGACACTGTGGAAAACATTTTGGCAGTTTCTTCCCTTCTAGATATATGACCAAAAGAAGTGAAAACAGAGATTCCAACAAATACATGCACTTGCAGGTTCATAGTACCATTCTTCACAATTGCAAAGATGGGAAGAGACCAATCATCCATCAATGAATGAATAGAAATATAGATCCTATATCCATACAATGGAATATTATTTAGCTTTAGAAAACAATTGAAGTACTGACCCATTCATTGTAGATGGACCCTGAAAACTTTCTACTAAGTGCAAGAAACCAGACATAAAAGACCTCATATTATATGACCCATTTATATAAAAAGATAAATCCATGGAGAGAGAAACCATATTAGTGCTTGCTAGGGCCTGAGGTAAGGGGGAAGTCAGGGAGAAAATGCTTAATGGCTATGGGTTTTTGTTTTGAGAGTGGTGGAAATATTTTGTTAGTGACTGCACAGCATTGTGAAAATGCTAAATGTTGCTGAATTGTTGACTTTATTATTATTTTTATTTGAATTATAGTTGACACATGATGTTATATTAGTTTCAGGTATACAATATAATGATACAATTAACTCTATATATAATGCTATGTTTGCCACAAGTATAGCTACCATCAGTAACCATGCAGCACTAATACAATACTATTCCACTACTTGAGTATTTATCCAAAGAAAATGAAAACACTAATTTGGAAAGATATGTGCACCTCTATGATTATTGCAGCATAATTTGCAATAACCAACATACGGAAGCTGCCTAAGTGTCTATTGATAGGTGGAGTGGATAAAGGAGATGTGTTATTATCTACCTATCATATATCTATATCGATATGAGATGTATATTTCTATATATATATTCGATATGGAATATTGCTCAGCCATAAAAAGGATATGATCTTGCCATTTGTGACAACATGAGTAGACCTAGAGAGTATATGCTAAGTGAATTGTTCAGTTTAAAATGGTTGATTTTGGGTGCCTGGGTGGCTCAGTCAGTTGACCACCTGCCTCTTGACTTCTGCTCAGGTCATGATCTCACAATTCGTGAGTTTGAGCCCCACATCTGTCTCTGCGCTGGCAGTGCAGAGCCTGCTTGGGATTCTCTCTGCCCTCCCACACTCATGCTCTCTCTCTCAAAATAAATAAAAACTTAAAATGGCTACATTTATGTTATGTGATTTTCATTTTAATAAATTTTATCTGTATCTCTTATACTTTCTAAATTTATGTTTCAGGCACTTAATTTAAAAATCAGGTAATTAAACTCTGATATTTCTCTAACACACCAGAGCACTTATACACATACCCATTAAAACTATTGACATTAAGTTGCATTTTATCTACCTGTGTGTGTCTGTGTGTGTGTACAGTAGTGTTGTGAATAAGCAGTTCAGTAGCATCTAATAGAAGAAAATTTCAGCCCCAAGATAGTTTATAAAATCTGAGAAATACAAAGTAACACCCACCTATAACTTTTACCAATATAAGGAAATCTAAAATGATTACTGTATGCATGGAAAATAAAGACAAATTTGGCAAAATAAGGTCAGATCACAGGATATATCTGTGTGCTAAGAGGTGAGACATAACACAGTAGCCTGAGATAATGTCTGTCTTCAAAAAGCAAAATGGAAATAAGAGGAAAATCTATAAACAGGACTGAGGGCCCTGACCTGGCCTGCTGAAAACAAAACAAAATAAAATAAAACAAAATATTTTTTGTGAATATTCTGCATACCAACCATCTCTAACAGGGATTTATGAGGTGGGAAGAGAGATGTTAGAAGAGAGAGAAAGAGTAAATATGGATGTGTTTGTATTCAAATTAATCTCCAGAGTGAACATAGTTATAAAATATCTAGAATTCAAATTTCTACCTCAGTACTTCACTATGAAAAATATTTTCTGAGGAGCAGAGGAAGCATCCCATGTCTGTTTATTAGAGGGACCTATTTGATTGGCAGATGAGTGAGGGACATCCTGCCAACTTTGAACATCTAGTAAGTTTATTTACAGGCTACCCCTGCTTGGGGCATGGACTGCAGTCTTATAACAGAAGGAACTCTAATTTTGAGAAAGATTATTTTTGAAGGTTTAAATAATCAAAATTGGGGCACCTGGGTGGCTCAGTTTGCTTGAGTATCCAACTGTGGATTTTGGCTCAGGTCATGATCCTAGTGTTGTGGAATCGAGCCCTGTGTCAGGCTTTCTGCTAAGCATGGAGCCTGCTTAAGATTCTCTCTCCATCTGCCCTTCTTCCCCACTTGTACTCTCTCATGATCGATAGATAGATAGATAGATAAAAATATAAGGCCATGCAGTGTGGTCACAAGTGAAGGAAGAGTAATCCAGAGAATACACCCCTTCTTCCTGAGTTGTCGTTACAGTTTGATTGTAATGCTGGCAGTGCTGTAAATCTACCTTTTCCCTGGGGCAGCCTGCTATTTTTGTGAAGTGAGGGCCAATTTAATTAGGGTTTATTTAATGAATTAATAGGGTTGAGGGGCATAGGTGTGACCCTGGGAATAAATTGATGCTTGATGTATTTTTGCCTGTGAGGTTAGAAAAGAAAAATAATGGAGAGAAAAGAGTTAATAGTTAAGACTAGGGTGTAAGTGAAATCTTGTGAGCCTTTGCAAATGATTCATTTCTACTGGCTGGCGTGTCCTTTAGACCTATATATCTATAGGGACAAAAATGGGAAAATTACTCCCTGCCTTTCTGAGATATATATTTCCCTTTATTGTCTTTTCAAATCCCTATCCCTTAAATAAATACGCAAGCAAATAAGGAGAGAAAATACAACAATATAGATTTAACATAATGGGAGGATAGGAGTAGACCAGTGATTTTTTTTTAATTCTCACTGAATGAATATTAAACATATCAGTGTTTTGTTGTATCACTGAGAGCAATAAGACCCCATCATCCCAGGTTTTTACTACCTGTAATAAACTATAAGTTTTATTGACAAGACTTTAGTCTCCTGGCCTTTGTAGTAGTATTTCATCCATGGGAATCTCTGTAAGTCCCTATCCTTCAACAGCTATTTCATTTTCCACTGAGAATAATCAAGGAGGGGTAGACATTGGCTGAAGCAGAGGCATTTTGGTAAGATAGTTGTTACTTCTTCAAGAAATTTTATTGGAAGGAAATTTTTATGATTTCCAAATCAATGATAAAAACAGATTCATAACCAAATCTTCACAAAAAGTTTGTTAATACAAATTAGGTATGTTAGAGCCAGTTCCCTACTCTTTCAAAGCTCCTGTTATAGAACACACATGTCTTACTTTCCCAGAAGTGCCTTTGTTGTCAGTATTGGAGAGCAAATTATGGATTGGGTGAATACCAGGACATTTTTAATATCCAAATTAATCACTGAAGAAAGCCGTAGAATTTTTCAACAATGTTCTTTCACTCTTCTAAGATGCCTCTAACTTGGCCTGACTAAAGTAGAATGGACTAAATGAGTCTCCAAAGCCACTTCCCTTTTAGTGATTCAGTCACCTAGCTCTTCTGATACTTTTCTACTTCCTTTTCCCCACTGTAAATGAGAGAAATACAAACTAGTTTAAGCAATTTGTAACCAGCTTCCCTAACAAGCCACCCACACACACCAGGAATACGAGTTCAAAGTACATCACTTGAAAAGATTTAAGGTGTGATTCCTCTCACCTTACTCTTCATTGTCATTTAACCCTCAATAATGGGGATAGATTATTTGTGTCTGAAATTCAAGAACTCCTTTATTTCTATACTCAGAGGCATGGAATCACAGGCAAAATGGGATTTGGATTATTTCAAGCTTATGCCATCTATTGGGTATACCATTGCATCTTTTTATACATAGGGATATGTAGAAGTAGGTGTGTAAAGGGTTATTTCAGTTGAATTGTGTGTTAGTTGAGCTAGATTTGACTGCAGTAACAAACGACCCCTAAATTTCAGTGTTCTAGTGCAACAGAAGTTAATTTATTATTCTTGTGAAGCTCTTCTATAAGTGCATGTGAATTTTCAGGCTACCTGACTTCACATTGTAACTTCAGATTCCTTTGATCTGGTAGTTTCAGCCTTATCCCAAGGTGACATACATTCACTTCCTTTCACAGGCCATTGGCCGGAACTAATTACTTGGCCCTGCCCAACTCTAAGGGGATCAGAGAAAAGCCGAGAAATAGATTCGTCCATGTTTCCAGAAGGGGAAGAAAACTGGATATCGGCAAATACTGGAATTGTATATAATAATTTATATTAAGTGGGTTGACCTAATAAAATGTTGACTCCTTCCTTTATGATCTTGATCAAACTTCATCTTATTTGTATAAAATTTGAATGCAAGCCTATGTATTTGTGAGTTTTTAAAATGAATTGAGCCAAGTTAACTGAGAGTCCTAGAGAGAAGTACCTGAAAAGTATGATCAACTTAAAGGAGCTTAGATCCATTATCTATAAAGTATACTATGAGAAAAATTAATACACAAAATCTAAACTTAACAATGAATAAATCCTATGGGATATATTTGATTAGACTCAACAACAAATGTATATGGAATGTCCATTGTATATGCAGTCCAATTTTTGAAAAATGCTTACTACATGGTACTTTTAATTCAAGGAGCAGCAGACTTTTTCTGTAAAGGGGCAGGTAGTGCATATTTTAGTTTTGTAGGCAATATGGTCTCTGTCACAACTACTTAGCTGTTTGTAGTATTAAATAAGCCATTGACAATAAATAAATGATTAAGCATGGCTATGTTCCAATAAAACTGTATTTACAAAAATAGTGAGCTATAGTTTTTGATTTCTACTTTAAACAGTGATACTCCCTAGTGAGTAAGAAAGTTCAAAGAATGTTTTATTATGAATTGAGTAAGGGCAAAGAAATTTCAACACTAAGTCAGTAATGGTCCATCAGAAACAAAGACAAATCTCTGAAATGGTAAGTTAAGTCCATGGGAAATAGAGTTTGATTAATTTATCATTTTTCTCAAACGATTGACATTTTGTCTCAAATTATACCTGTTCTTATCAGTTAGGATGGTTTGGGTCACAAGGAATAGAAAAAAACTCAAATTGGCCTATGTATAGTTATGAATTTATTAGTCCGTGTGACTCAAAAATTCAAAAATAGTCTTCATGTGTAGTTTTATCAGAGTTCCAGTCCTACTTCTCTTTTGGTCTTTTTCTGCCTTTTTGCTCATATCAGCTTTGTCCCCTGGCTGGGCACTCTCATGATAACATAGTAGTTTCTAGCATTAATGGGGGTTAATGGCTTTCATATTCACATTTTGGAGAGAGGACTTGCTTTCACATTCACATTTCGGAGAGAGAATGCTTATCTTTCATGTAGACTTTGGACCAAAACACTGGGCATCCTCTATTTTTTCATATTCTTAAACTAGTTGAAGTGGTAAGGAATAGAATTACTCTGACTCAAACAAATCATGGTGCATTGCTGAACCTAAGGATAGAATCAAACCTACCTAACTGAAAGACTGAATTCATGTTAAAGAAGCAATCCCATAATTTCACACAAAACTGTTTTTACTCACATCTTCATCTTATTGCAAGTTATTATACCCTATGTGTAGAGAAAGGTGAGGCATCATAGAACAATTTTTGTTATTAGCAAGAGCCTCAACCCGGAGATCTTTAAATTTTTAAATGTTTATTTTTGAGAGAGACAGAGAGAGAGACTGTGAGTGGGTGAGGGGCAGAGAAAGACAGACAAACGGACAGACAGAATCTGAAGCAGGCTCCAAGCTCTGAGCTTGGAGCACAGAGCTTGATGCGGGGCTTGAACTCACTGTGAGATCATGACCTGAGCTGAATTTGGACGGATACTTAACCAGCTGGGCCACACAGGCACCCCCCAGAGATCTTTAAATGTGGGTACCATGTTGCACTTTTACTGAAAGCCATTAGATACTGCAAGATGTCTTTCAGTTGTCTTAGGGAAGATCAGATTTCATGCTTGATGGATGGGTGTCACAAAGGTGATTGGCTATTTTTGTGTGATTCCTGCAGAGATAGGCAAACTGGGCATTAATTAAGGTATACAAGAACTGCAAAGAAGTAAATTTGTTGTCGGGACTAAATGGAGAAGGGTTAGCTGATATGTAGGGCTATATCAAAAGATTTCAATCTGAGTCCATTCTTATGGGGCTCAGAAAAAAATTAGACACATCTGTTACAAAGTCCAGAGTTAGAGACAAACCCATATCACAGGACTTTATTAGTGTCAGTGATGTAACAGTATCTCAAAATTTATAGTATAATTTAGAAAGAACCAAAATGGCAGGGGGGAGGTAACATGGTGGGGTAGTAGGACCCTAAGTTTGCCTCATAACTCAAACACAGCTAGTTACCTGTCAACTTATTTTGAATACTCAAGAAATGAACCTAAAGATGGATAGGACAAACTGTACAACTAGAGGGAGAGAAGAGGCCACTTTGAGAGAGGTAGGAAATGTGGTTTGGGGGAGAAACAGATTGTGGATGCTGCAGGGGGCTCTGGTCATGCAGAAAGACAAGAGAGAGAGGGGGGACACACAGCAGATTGTACAAGGAGAACAGCTCCCCAAAGCCACTGGCTGGGAAAATGAGAGGGGCTGATTTTCATGATTTTTTTGCAACCAGTGGAGCAAAAGACTGGATTTTTAGAGATCCAGCATGGCTGGGTTAGGGCCCTGAGAATTCTGCCCCCCTCCTGGAAAGAAGGCAGGCAGGTAACCTGCGGCAGGCAGCTTGATCTGAGGATCACCTAAGATGCACAGATCCCTCTTATTAGAGTGCATCTGTGAGGTAGCATTGCCTCTCTTGGGACAAAAGAGCTGACAGGCACTATTTCCCTCCCCTGTCCTTCAGCATAGGTGCAGAGACACCTGCTGAGGGTGGCTAACCAAAACAATGGCTATTCAGCCTGCTTTGGCACTAAGAGCAGCAAGCACAGACTCCCCTCTCCAGGGATAAAGGAGTGGGCTGGCACGATTTCCCTTCCCCACCCCTCAGCATAAACCAATTTCACTAGACAGTATGGCACCAACACTGGCTGCCTAAACTGCTCACACCAAGTCCCACCCCTCTGTGCTCTGCTGGTATTGCTTTTCTCAGTCAAGTGTGCCTTAGGACCAATGCAGCAACCTCTTCCCCCAAAGACCAGCACAAACACCCATACATATCCCATCTACTGACCATAGAGTTCTGGAGACCTTCATTTCTAGTGGAAATAGCATCAGGCCAGAACACACCTATTTAAACTTGCCACACTCTGGCCAAGGTCCTAACACTCCCCACTGTAGGCAAGGAGAAAACCTGCAGAGAAGTGGCCCAAGGGATAGAGCAGTCAAAACACAGCAGCAGAGTACACAAGGTACACACCAGAGACATTTCCTGAAGCACCAGGCCCTGGACATTGTATGACTTCATAAAGCCATTACACTCAGGATCAGGAAATGGAACAGGTTTTCCTAGCACACAGAAGAAGACAGAAAGCTAGACAAAATGCCAAGATGGAGGAATTCATCCAAAAAGAAAGAACAAGACAAGGTATGGCCAGGGAGCTAATTGAAACAGATAGAAGTAATACTACTGATCCAGAATTTAGAGTAACAATCATAAGGATACTAGCTGTGCTTAAGAAAAAGCATAGAAGACATCAGAGAGACCTTACCACAGAGATAAAAGAAATAAAAACCAATCCGGCTGAAATGAAAAAATGTAATAACCGAAATTCAAAACCAACTGGATGTAATGACCACAAGTATAGATGAAGCAGAGGAACGAACAAGTGATAGTGTAGATAGAATTACGGAAAATAATAAAGCTGAAAAGGAGAGGGAAAGAAAATTCTTGAATCATGAAAGTAGACTTGGAGCACTCAGTGACCCTATTAAATGTAATAACATTCATATCAGGAGTCCCAGAAGAAGAGAAAGAGAAGGTGGCAAATAGCTTATCTGATAAAATTATAGCTGAAAACCTCCCCAATCTGGGGAAGAAAACAGTTATCCAAATCCAGGGGGCACAGAGAACTGTGCCTATCAAAATAAATGAAAATAGGCCAACACCAAGACATATTATAGTTAAACTAGCGACAACAACAACAACACCACCAAAAATACTAAAAGCAGCAAGATAAAAGAAGTCCCTAACTTACAAGGGAAGACTAATAAGGTTGGCAGCATATCTCTCCAAGAAACTTGGCAAAACAGAAGGGAATGGCATGATATATTCAATGTGCAGAATGGGAAAAATCTGCAGCCCAAAATACTCTATCCAGCCAGGCTATCATTCAGAATACGAGAAATAAAGAGTTTTGCAGACAATCAAAAGGTAAAGGAGTTCATGATCACTAAACCCGCCCTGCAAGAAATATTTAAGGGGAGTTTTTGAGTGGGAAAGAAAAACCAAAAGTGACTAAGACTAGAGGGGAACAGAGAAAATCTCTAGAAATGATGACAAAGCAAGTAATAAAAGGGCACTCAGCGCATATCTATCAATAATTACTCTGAAAGTAAATGGACTAAATGTCCCATCAAGAGACATGTCAGAATGGATTTAAAACAAACACACCCAAACACACAAGACCCAACTATATGCTTCCTACAAGTGATTTTAGACCTAAATACACTTGCATATTGAAAGTGAGATGATAAACATTTATCATGCTAATGGATGTCAAAAGAAAGCCTGAGTATCCATACACATATCAGACAAACTAGATTTTAAAACAAAGACTATAAGAAAAGGTGATGAAGGGCACTATATCATAATAAAGTGGTCTATCCAACAAGAAGATATAACAATTTAAATAATTATGCCTCTAAAGTGGAATCACCCTAATATATAAAAATATTAATAATGAACATAATGGGCCTCACTGATAATACAATAAAAGTAGGAAACTTTAACACCATACTTACAGCAATGGACAGATAATCTAAGAAGAAAATTAACAAGGAAACAGTGGTTTAAATGACACTGGTGCAGATGGACTTAGCAGATATAGTCAGACATTTCATCCTAAAGCAGCAGAATACACTACTCAAGTGCACATGAAACATTCTCCAGAATAAATCACATATTGGGTCAAAAATCAGCCCTCAAAAAGTATGAAAAGATCAAGATCATACCATGCATGTTTTCAAATAACGATGCTATGAAACTTGAATCAACCACAAGAAAAAATTTGGGAAGCCCTCAGATACATAGAGTTAAGAACATGCTACTAATGAATGAATGGGTTAACTAGGAAAATAAAGAAGAGTTTTTAAAAATACATGGAACCCAATGAAAATGAAAACATGACAGTCCAAACCCTTTGGGATACAGCAAATGTACTCCTAAGAGGAAAATACATTGCAACTCAGGCCTATCTCAAGAAACAAGAAAGAAATTGCAAATACACAACCTAACCTTACAACTAGAGGAATTAGAAAAGGAGCAGCAAATAAAGCCTAAAGGCAGCAGAAGAAGGGGGATAATAAAGGCTAGAGCAGAAATAAACAAAAACCAAACAACAAAACCCTGTAGAAGAGATCAATGAAACTAAGAGCTGGTTCTTTGAAAGAATTATCAAATTTGATAACCCTCTAGCCAGACTTAACAAAAAAAAAAAAAAAGAGGAAGGACCCAAAGAGACAAAGTCACCAATGAAAGAGGAAAGATCACAGCCAAACACCACAGAAATACAAGCAATGATAAGAGAATACTATGAAAAAGTATATGCCAACAAACTGGGCAATCTCAAAGAGATGGATAAATTTCTGGAAACTCATGCACTACCAAAACTTAAGCAGGAAGAAATAGAAGATTTGAAGAAAAAAAAAAACATAAAGAGCAAAGAAATGGAATCAGTTATCAAAAATCTCCCCAAAAAACAAGAGTCCTTTCCAGACAGACAGGGGAATTGTACCAGATATTTAAAGAAGAGTTAATACCTATACTTCTCAAATTGTTCCAAAAAATAGAAATGGAAGGAAAACTTCCAAAATCATTCTATGAGGCCAGAATCACCCTGATTCCAAAACCAAAGACTCCACTGAAAAAAAGAACTACAGGCCAGTATCCTTGATGAACACAGATGTAAAAATCCTCAACAGACAATAGCAAATCAAATTCAATAGCACATTAAAAGACTCATTCACCATGATCAAGTGGGATTTATTTCGGGGTTGCAAGGGTGGTTCAATATCCACAAATCAATCAATGTGATACACCACAATCATAAAAGAAAGGATAAGAACCATATCATCCTTTCAATAGATGCAGAAAAAGCATTGACAAAGTACAACATTTATGATAAAAACCCTCAACAAAGTAGGGATAGAGGGAACATACCCCAACGTAATAAAGGACATATATGGAAAGCCCACAGCTAATATCATCCTCAATGGGCAAAAACTGAAAATATTCCAAGGTCAGGAACAAGACAGGGATATCCACTTTCACCACTGTTGTTTAACACAGTACTAAAAGTACTTGCCTCAGCAATCAGACAACAAAAAGAAATTATAGGTATCCAAATCATCAGGGAAGGAGTCAAACTTTGACTATTTTTATATGACGTGGTACTCTGCATAGGATACCCAAAAAGACTCCACCAAAAAATTGCAAGAAGTGATACACCAATTCTATAAACTCACAAGATACAAAATCAACATACAGAAATCTGTTCCATTTCTATACACCAGTAATGAAGCAATACAATGAAAGATCTAAGAATCAATCCCATTTACACTTGCACCAAAACCCAAAAGATACCTAGGAATAAACATAATCAAAGAGGTAAAATGTCTGTATTTTGAAAACTGTAAAACATTTATGAAAGAAATTGAAGATGACACAAAGAAATTAAAAAACATTCCATGCTCATTGATTGGAAGAAAAAATATGGTTAAAATGTCTATACTACCCAAAGTAGTCTACACATATAGTGTAGTCACTATCAAATTACCACCAGCATTTAAAAAAAAATGTTTTATTTATTTTTGAGAGAGAGATAGAGACAGCGTGAGGAGAGAAGGGTCAGAGAGAAAAGGAGACACAGAATCCAAAACAGGCTCCAAGCTCTGAGCTAGCTGCAAGCACAGAGCCCAATGTGGGGCTCAAACCCACGAACCGCGAGATCATGACCTGAGCCAAAGTTGGACGCTTAACTGACTGAGCCACCCAGGCATCCCAAACCACCAGTATTTTTTAAGAGCTAATGAAAACAATCCTAAAATTTGTACAGAACCATCCATAAATGATTTCTAATAGCCAAAATAATCTTGAAAAAGAAAGCAAAGCTGGAGGCATCACAAATCCAGACTTCAATTTATATTACAAGCTGTAATGATCAAGACAGTATGGTACTGGCACAAAAACAGACACATAGATCAATGGAACAGAATAGAAAACCCAGGAACGAACCCACAACTATATGGGTAACTAAACTTCAACAAAGCAGAAAAGAGTATCCAATGGAAAAAAGTCTCTTCAACAAATGGTGTTGGGAAAATTGGACAGGAACATGCAAAAAAAAAAAAAAAAGAAAAAAGAAAGAAAGAAATTGGACCACTTTCTTACACCACACACAAAAACAAATTCTATATGGATTAAAGATCTAAATGTGAGACATGAAACAATAAAAGTACTAGAGGAGAACAAAGGCAGTTACCTCTTCAATATCAGCTGTAGCACTTTCTTTTTAGATGTCTCCTGAGGCAAGGAAACACAAGCAAAAACAAAATGTTGGGCTTTTGTCAAGATAAAAAGCTTCTCCACAGCGAAGGAAACAATCAGCCAAGCAAAAGGCAATCTTTGGAATATTTGCAAATTACATGTTTGATAAAGGGTTA
Source organism: Proteles cristata cristata (assembly GCA_017311185.1). NCBI lineage: Eukaryota > Metazoa > Chordata > Mammalia > Carnivora > Hyaenidae > Proteles > Proteles cristata. The sequence goes on along the minus strand of JAESUZ010000231.1, from coordinate 21,874 downwards.
GTATCCAAAAGCTATAAAGCATTTATACAACTCAACACCCCCCAAACAAATAATCCAATGAAGAAAAGGGCAAAAGACATAAATAGACATTTTTTCAAAGACATTCAGATAGCTAACAGACACATGAAAAGATGCTCAACATCATTCATCATCAGGGAAGTACAAATCAAAACTACAATAAGATATCATTTCACACCTGTTAGGCTAACATTAATGACAGAGGAAACAACAGATCTGGTGAGGATGCAGAGAAAAGGGGACCCTCTTGCACTGTTGATGGGAATGCAAACTGGTGCAGCCACTCTGGAAAATAGTATGGAAGTTTCTCAAAATGTTAAAAACATGACCCAGCATTGTAATACTCAGTATTTACCTAAAGGATATAAAAATACTGATTTGAAGGGTTATGTGCACCCTGATGTTTATAGTAGATTGTCACCAATAGCCAAATTATTGGAAGAGCCCAAATGTTCATCAGATGATGAATGGGTAACGTAGATCTGGTGTGTGTGTGTGTGTGTGTGTGTGTGTGTGTGTGTGTGTGTGTGTATTATATATCTGTATATTACTCAGCCATCAAAAGAATGTAATCTTACCATTTGCATCAATGTGGATAGAACTAGAGAGTATTGTGCTAAGTAAAATAAGTCAGTCAAAGAAAGACAATTACCATATGATTTCATCCTATGTGAAATGTATGAAATTAATCAGATAAACATAGGAGAAAGAGAGGCGAACCAGAAAATAGACCCTTAACTATAGAGAACAAACTGAGGGTTGCTCTAGGGGAGATGGGTGGGGCTATAGGTTAAATGGTGATGGGTATTGATGGTGCACTTGTGATGAGCATTGGGTGTTGTATGTAAGTGACAAAGCAATAAATTCTACACTTGAAACTAAGAAAAAAAAAAGATCCAAGATGAACCAAAATATAAGTTCTTTTATATCTGGACAAATAAAGTCTGAAGGAATATCATTAAAGTCTGTTAAATAATGACTGCAACAAACAACTTATACATGAACATATACACTAAAACCTCATCTGTTAGAGTTAAAAGATTTATATTTTATCTAAACAACCTAAGGCAAATGAGAAGATATATTCATTCATAAAATGAGAAATTAATTCCTACAAATCATATGTGCTCTCATAAATTGCTACAAGCTGAGAGCATACCCTCAGAAAACAAGTTTGTATTAGTTTAAGACTGATCTATATGTATAAATGATAAAGGGAAATGAAGATGTTTTTTAGACATCCTTAAACTTTAAGATTAGGGACAGAGAACAGCTTTTTTATACCATATACCAAGCCCCTCCATGACTCATGTGGCAAAGGTTTTTTTTTTCCCCCTAAAAATCTACTCTTTCTGCCCTCTGTGCCTGCTTATGCACAGCCTCTAACCAGGTAAATTTTAGAATACTCTTACTCCAATTGTCTAATTAACTTGAACGAGTTTCTTTTTTTTTGTTTCTTTTTTTCTTGTTTGTTTCGGTTTTTGTTTGTTTTTAAATTATTTATTTCTGAGAGACAGAGACAGGGTGAGCAGGGGAGCGTCAGAGAGAGAGGGAGACACAGAATCTGAAACAGTCTCCAGGCTCTGAGCTAGCTGTCAGCACAGAGCCTGATGCGGGGCTCAAACCCATGAACCGGGAGATCATGACCTGAGCCGAAGTCGGATGCTTAACCGACTGAGCCAGCCACGAGCCCCTGGAAAGAGTTTAAAAGAAGGTGCAAAAATATAGGAGTGGAGAACCTCCACGAAGACGTGACAGAAAAACTATGAAACTTTACAGACATGCTTCTTTAAGACTTGGAAGCTCATTTCCAATAGAATTTATTGACCAGAATGCTGCAGTTACTAAAGTCTGGATTTTCATAAAGATAGGTTTGAAATTCAGCCTCATATTTTAATAAACATGATTGTGTAGGAATTAGGGTGTATTCTCACTTCTGGTTGTTCTGTTCTCTAGACAATATACAAAGCACAATATCTTCTTCTAATAGCCAGTCTCAACTGCATTCTGGTAATGGCATTTCCTTGCCTTGCTTATAATGCTTTGCCCAGTGTTTTGTCAGTATCAGCCCTACCTACTCCTGATCTTGGTAAAAGGGGATGATTTTTCATAGCAGGGATCAGAAAACATTTTCTATAAAGGGCCAAATAGTACATACTTTAGATTTGTAGGCCATACAGTCTCTATTACTGTTACTCAACTCTGCCAGTATAGGACAAAAGGAGCCATAGACAATATGTAAACAAATGAGCATAGCTATGTTCCAATAAAAACTTGTTCATGAACACAAAATTTAAATTTCATGTCATTTTCATTTGTCATGAAATATTATTTTAATTTTTTCTAAGTCAAAATGTGAAAAACATCCTTAGTTCATGGGCCATACAAAAACATGGAGTGGGCTGCATTTGTCTACAGGCATAGTTTGCAGATCCCTAGTTTATGATGCGAGTATCAAGAGGGAGGAAGGATCGATATTTTGACTTTGCTCAACTTTCTTTACTTGCAGTGCTTCTATATTATTAAGTATTAGCCTCATTTTGTGCTAATATTTTTCATCACTTAGTAAGGTAACTGTCTCTATGTGTTCAAAATATAAGTGTGTTTCAACTTAAAAGGCCCAGAGGAGAAAGTTCCTGCTTTGACTCTCATCATATTACTTTTACACACTGTATGTTTGGAAACTGTGTAGCAAAGTAGATCAAATATATTTTCCATAAATTTTTTGTGGTAAAAGCCTACAGGTTAGCATCACATGATATATGACTATCAGCAAACAGTAAATCCTAAGTATATATGTACAGGACATGCATAGTGAACAGCAGAATCTGACAAACAAGTGGTTTGTATTGCACGAAAAAGAATATATGTTAATGTAATGCACAAGATATATTCTAATGACATATTTTGTTGTCAAAAGGGCACTTGTGGAGATGAGCACTGGATGTTATATGGAAACCAACTTGACAATAAACTAATTGTGAAACATTAAAAAAAAAGGCATATTACTATTGCTTACAAAATATAATTGTTAAGTTTAATGTTAGTGGTAATAATAATTAAGGAGAAAGTAAATAATAATGAAGCCTCTGAGAATGTAGACTCTTTCTATGCCATGCTGTAGTAGAATGGTCATTCCCTTCTCTTCAGGTTGATAGCCAGTTAGGATGAACAGGTACAAGCATACCAGTTATTCATAGCTAATATCTATTTTCATTGGACCAGTGCCCATTCTGATTGGTCAATGCCTATGATTCACTTTTGGACTTAAATGTGTATTAATTAAAAATACTAGATTGAGTCTTGGGAAGGAGATAAAAACAAAGCTAAAGTGTGAAGTGTAACCACCAGTTGTAGAAGCAATAAATAAATAATATGACTAATTTCCAGGAGTATGGAGGATAAAATACAATTATGTTGAATTTTAAGAAATATTGAAAGTAAATATCCTATTAACCTCTAAAACTCTTGATTAAAATGTCCTGATAACATCTCATAATCAAGCAAGAGATTCCAACTTGCCAGGAAAAGAAAAGAAAAGAAAAGAAAGATTCCAACTTGCCAGGAAAAGAAAAGAAAAGAGAAGAAAAAAAAAAAAGAAAAGAAAAGAAAGGAAAGGTAAGGAAAAGAAAGGAAAAGAAAAAAAAAACTATAATTGCCAGGGGTAGAGTGCAGTATGGTCAGATTGTGTAAACTAGAAATGTGGTTGTAATGGCCATGTAGCAAAGAAGATGAGGCCTTGACTCCTTGTGAAGTGAGGTTTTAGTATTATAGATCCCTGAGGATAGCTAGTACTATCCTTGAATGTATGACTTTTTAGTAAAAAACAAAGTATACAAAGTAAAAAATCCTAGCCACAGAGAAATAAGAAACTGTTTTTTGCCTGATATTTAGATGGAAAAAATAATCTCCGCGAATCGTTTGTAACCAATGGCTTAAAACTCAACCCAAACCTAAAAAGTAGCATAACAGTGGTTTCTGAGCTGATGGTTCCCCTGGGACTCTAGGCAGAAGCAAAATCAAAACACCGCTTAAGGAACATGCAATACAGGCTCTAAGGTATTCTTACAGAAATATAATAGTCCTTTAAAACAGAAATTCACAATAAAATATTACCAAACACGTAAGGAAGTGGTCCACCATAATGAAAGCCAGTAGGCATAACAAACAACAAGTTTATGTCCCCGAGAAATAAAGGTAGTAGAATAGAAATATAAGGAAGAATTAAAAACTCAAAACCCTAAGAAGTGAATAAGAAACTATGAAAAAATGACTGGTGAACTAACAAAATAAGAAACGAAACTTTTAGAAATAAAAATTGTCATTTTTGGACTAATCATCAGATGGTATAAACCTAGAGGGACTTCCAGTAAGCTGTTAAATGGACAGAGGCAATTACTCATAATGCAGCAGAGAGGGATAAAGGGATGACAAAATATGAGAGGGTGAGAGACATGAAAATAAGATTTAAAATATATCTGAAAGGGACTCTAGAAAAGAATACTTAGAAAACATGGAGGAGAAGCAATATTCAAAGAGATAATGACCAATCATTTTTCAAAACTGATGAAAGACATAATGCAGATTTAAGAAACTCCGCAAGCATCAATCAGGAGAAGTAAAAAAGAACTCTACATGTAATCATCTCGTAATGAAATGGAGAATCCCAAAGGAAAATAGAATATTTTAAAATTCACCAAAAAGAAAAGACAAATTACCTATAAAGGGAGCAGCAAAGAGACCAAGTTCAGACTTTAAAACTAAAGCAACTGAGGCCAAAAGAGAAACGAATATCTTCAAATTGCTGAAGAAATAACTATTTATTTAGAACTTCTATACTGAGTATCATAAAAGTATACAGAGAAATAAATGAAAATTTATGTAAAGATTAAGTGCATTTACTACTTTTAAATGCTTAGTGAAAAAACTAAAAAAAATGTTAGAAGAAAGAAAAATGAATACAGAAAGAAGTGAGATGAATGAAGCAGGTGTGACAATACATTGGTAAATATAGGTAGGTGTAAACAAATACTGATTAAATAAAACAATGAGATTCCCGGTTAAATGATACATTTTAAGTTAATATATTATGGGTTTAGTGGTGTCTTCCCACTTCTGAAATACATGTGTTTAGGTCCTGCTTCTCAGTATCTCAATGTGACCTCATTGGAAATAGGGTTTTTGTAGTTGTAACTAGTTAAGGTGAGGTCATACTGGAGTAGGGTGGGCCCCCAATATAATATGAGTTAATAATGAGTAGTGTCTTTATAAAAAGGAGAAATTTGGACACATGCACACAAACATTGCATTATGCAAAGAATGGAATTATGCTGCTGCAGCCAAGGAAATATCAGAAGATAGGAGAAAAGTCTGGACACAGATCCTCCCATGGCGCATTCAGAAGAACCATAGGCCACCAATACTTGATCTTAGACTTCTAGCTTATGGAAATGTGAGCAAGTTTCTTTTTTTAGCCACTCAATTTGTAGTCTTTGTTATCGTAAACATAGTAAACTGATATGAATTATAAAATATATTGAAACACTTGAAAACAACAGTGGTAGATATAAGGATATAATAAGGAGGGAGGCAAGATGGCAGAGAAGTAGGGAGCTCTGTACATTTCACTCGCCCGTATCTCTTAAACAGAGAAGACCTGAAGACATAGGACACTGAACCACAGGAGTCTGGGAGGAAAAGAGACAGAGTCCACTAAGGAGACAGCCTCATAGGTGCATGATTGCGAACTGGGGAAGATAAAAACGGGCCAGGACCCGGAGACACAGAGGGAAGAAAGCCCCCATCTCTGCTGGGAAGAGAAAGAGGGGCTGACACTACTTATACAACTGTCCCTGGAGAAGAGAAAAACCTTGGCCTGGGACGGAGGGTCCTAACATCCCATCCCAAACCACAGAGCGTTCAGAGAGTGATCCTGTTTCCAGCTGTGGTGCTGACTCTGGGCTGGGTGCCCCGGTCCCAGGCGGTGCCAGGAGAAACTGCTCCGCTGCTCTCCCAGCTTGATCCCTGGCTGGGAAGCGGCCCCACCTGTGGGATTACATTTCAGGTGGTATCAATAAAGCATACAGACTAAGACCTGGAAACGAGGCGGGGCTTGGGACATAGAACACATCATATCTTCCTTATCTATTCATCAGTCAGTGGACATTTGGACACTTTCCATAATTTGGCTTTGGTTGGTAGCACTACTATAAACATTGGGGTGCATGTACCCCTTTGAATAAGCATTTTTTTATCCTTTGGATAATTACCTAGTAGTACAATTGCTGCCTCATAGGATAGTTCTCTTTGTGATTTTTTGAGGAACCTCCATACTAGTCTCCAGAGTTGCTGCACTAGTTTGCATTCCTACCAACAGTACAAAAGTGTTCTCCTTTCTCTGCATCCTCACCAACATCTATTGTTTCCTGAGTTGTTCATTTTAGCCATACTGAAAGGAGTGAGGTAGTATCTCATTGTGGTTTTGGTTTATATTCCACTGATGATAAGTGACGTTGAGCATCATTTCATGTGTCTGTTAGCCATCTGGAGGTCTTCCTTGGAAAAGTGGCTATTCATGTCTTCTCCCCATTTCACCACTGGATTATTTGTGTTTTGGGTTTTGAGTTTGATAAGTTATTTACAGTACTGATCTATAAGTATTATTTTGATAAGTACTTTATCTTATCTAAGATACTAACTGGGTCTTAGTTTGGATACTAATCCTTTATCTGATATGTCCTTTGCAAATACCTTCTCCCATTCCATCTGTTGCCTTTTAGTTTTGTTGACCATTCCTTAGCTGTGCAGAAGCCTTTTATCTTGATAAGGTCCCAATAGTTCATTTTTGCTTTTAGAGGCAAGTCTAGTAAGAAGTTGCTATGGCAGAAGTCAAAACGATTGCTGCCTGTGTTCTTCTCTAGGATTTTGATGATTTCCTGTCTTACACTTAGTTCTTCAATCTATTTTGAATTTATTTTTGTGTATGGTGTAAGGAAGTGGTCCAGTTTCATTCTTCTACATATCACTGTCCAGTTTTCCAAGAATACTTTTCTAAAGAGACTGTTTTTTTCCCCATTGTATACTCTTTCCTGCTCTGTCAAAGATTAGTTGGCCATAGGTTTGTGGGTCCATTTCTGGGTTCTTTATTCTCTTCCACTGATCTATGTTTCATTTTTTGTGCCAGTACCATACTGTCTTGATGATTACAGCTTTGCAATACAGCTTAAAGTCTAGAATTGTGATGCCTCCTGCTTTGGTTTTCTTTTTCAATATTACTTTGCATATTAGGGGTCTTTTCTGGTTCCATACAAATTTTAGGATTGTTTGTTCTAGCCCTGTGAGGAATGCTAGTGGTATTTTTATAGATATTGCATCGAACATGTAGATTGCTTTGGGTAGTATAGATATTTTAACAATATTTGTTCTACCAATCCATAAGCATAGGATATTTCTCTATTTCTTTGGATCTTCCTTAATTTCTTTCATAAACTTTCTATAGTTGTCAGGATATGGATCGTTTATTTCTTTGGTTAGGTTTATGCCTTGGTATCTTATGGTTTTTTAGTGCAATTGTAAATGGGATCGATTCCTTGATTTCTCTTTCTGTTGTTTCATTATTCGTGTATAGAAATACCAAAGATTTCTTTACATTGATTTTATATCTTGTAGTTTTGCTAAATTCATGTATCAATTCTTTTTTTTAATATTTTATTTATTTCTGAGAGAGAGAGCATGAGTAGGGGAGGGTCAGAGAGAGAGAGGGAGACACAGAATCTGAAACAGGCTCAGAGCCTGACATGGGGCTTGAACCCACGAACTGTGAGATCATGACCTGAGCCGAGGTTGGTCGCCTAATGGACTGAGCCACCCAGGCGCCCCTCATGTATCAGTTCTAACAAGTTTTTTGGTGGAGTCTTTTGGTTTTCCACAGGGTATTATGTCATTTGTGAAGAGTAAAAGTTTGACTTCTTCCTTTCCAGTTTTGTGTGCCTTTTATTTCTTTTTGCTGTCTCATTACTGAGGATATGACTTCCAGTACTATGTTGAACAACAGAGGTAAGAGTGGACATCCTGTTGTGTCCCTGACCTTAAGGGAATGCTTTAGATTTTTCCCATTGAGGATGACATTATCTGTGGGCTTTTCATGTATGGATTTTATGATGTTAAGATATGTTCTTTCTATTGCTACTTTGTTAAGGGTTTTTAAAAAATTTTTTAATGTTTATTTATTTTTAGAGAGATAGAGGGAGGGGGAAGGGCAGAGAGATAGGGAGACACGGAATCAAAGCACACTTCATGCTCTGAGTTGTCAGCACAGAGCCTGACATGGGGCTCAAACTCATAGACCATGAGATTATGACCTGACCCAAAGTCGGATGCTTAATTGAATGATTCACTCAGGCACTCCTTGAGGGTTTTTATCAAGATGGATTGCTTTTTTAAAAAAAATATTTTTATTTATTTCTAGGAGAGAGAGAGAGAGACAGCGTGAGCAGGGGAGGGTCAGAGAGAGAGGGAGACACAGACTCTGAAATAGGCTCCAGACTCTGAGCTGGCAGTCAGCACAGAGCCCGACGTGGGGCTCGAACCCACGAACCACAAGATCATGACCTAAGTGAAAGTCGGACGCTTAACCGACTAAGCCACCCAGGCGCCCCAAGATGGATTGCTTTATTTTGTCAATTGCTTTTTCTGCATCTGTTGAAAGTATCATATGTTCTTTATCCTTTCTTTTATGAATGTGGTGTATCACGTTGACTGATTTGTGAATATTGAACCAGTCCTGCAGCCCAGAAACAAATCCCACTTGATCATTCTTTTAATGTACTGTTGAATTTTATTTGCTAGTGTCTGTCTCCTTCTCTCTCTGACCCTCCCGTGCTCATGCTGTCTCTCTCTCTCTCTCTCAGGTAAAGAAAAAAAGAGTTAATACCTCTTCTTCTGAAACTGTTCCAAAAAACAGAAATGGAAGGAAAACTTCCACATCCATTCTATGAGTTCAGTATTAACCTTAATTCCAAAACCAAAGATTCCATAATAAAGGAGAATGACAGACCAATATCTCTGATGAACATGATTGCAAAAATTCTCAACAAGACTCTTTGTTAATTTAGGAAATAAAATGTAGAAGTTAAAAAAAATACTTTATAAAAAAAGTATATGTCAAGTTCCAGAAGGATGATCATACATCCCAGTTGGCTTGGAACAGCTCCAATTCATGCCTTTGCCTTGGTATAACTATTTTTTTTGCCCTGATATAATTATTAATAGTGTCGCTAGTAACTCATATAGTTACTCTAATTAGGACATTTGTTTTCATTTTAAAGCTTGAAAAGCAATAAGAGAAAATATTGCTTTTGTTTACCATTCAAATATAGAAGCACAGAACTTGTATGGCATTACACATTTTCATGTAGGGACAGAAAGAGAATAAAGGAATGGGGGCTTTAGCCAAAGAGATTTGGCAAAATTAAAAATTAAATAAATACAATGTGAGTCTCAATGGAACAAAAAGAATAAGGTAATTTTCAATTAACAGCTCATGTCTCTGTTAGAACTTGATTGATTCTTGTTTTTTAACCAAGAAATAGACTCTTAACTATAGAGGACAAACTGATAGTTACCAGATGGGAAGAAGGTAGGGAGATGGGTGAAACAGGTGATGGAGATTAAGGAGTACACTTGTCATTATGAGCACAGGGTAATGTATGGAATTGTTTAACCACTGTATTGTACATCTGAAACTAATATTACACTATATGTTAACTAACTGAAATTTAAATAAAAACTTTAAAAAAGAGATAGATCAATTTTTAAGGCAAGTGAGTGATTGTGAATGTTTATGGTCCTCTCAGGTTGTTGAAAAGTTAATAGTAGATGCTGATGTTCTGACTGTAATCATCTGACTGTTCTGACTGAAACTACCCCATTCTCTGATACCCATGGATGACAGGTTAAAGAAGACTCTGCTCAGCAATTATATGAAAATAGCTATCCATTAAAAATTCCCTTATTCAAATGGAACCACTATTACCCTAATGTAGAGAGAAAAATTACAGACACAGTAGCTACCCAAAGACTTGAATATGTTATTCTCAACCACTGCTTTTAACGGGAAGGATTAAAGCATGTCATTAGCATCAAGGGCATCCCTAGAATGGGTTTCACTCAGTGAAATAATGTACATAATTTGCTATTTGCCTTTGACTGGAAGACTGAGGGTTTAATTAAACACAATTCTTATATGATAATATGAAGTACACAATTTGTTCTATAATCCATTTGCATAAATCCTTTAAATATGAATTTTTTTAAATAGAACTAAGATTTGTTTTGAAATTCCTACATTAGTTAGGGTAATGCAAGGGAGGCTTTTCCCCTTAGGTATAAATGTTGTCATAGACCTCCGTTAAGTCCAAGGGGGAGAAGAAGGAGGGAAATAGTGGGGGAGAGGGAGAGAGGCAAGCCATGAAAGAGTCTTGAATACTGAGAACAAACTGAGGACTGATGGGTGTTGGGGGGGAGAGGGGAGATGGGCATGGAGGAAGGCACTTGTGGGGATGAGCACTGGGAGTTATATGGAACCCAACTTGACAATAAACTATTTTAAAAAATAAAAAAATTTAAAAAAACATTAAAAAAAATAAGATACATCTTATATAAAAAAGTAAGATGGAGATTTGCTAATTAAAAATATACAGATCATCCAAAAAAAAAAATGCTGTCATAGACCATCAGCATCCTTCTCCTCAATCGTTCTTCGTCTGAAAAAATAGACATGGTTGTCATTTGGGTACTCGTTTGTTTTTTTTCATTTGGTCCCCTTTTGCTAAAAAATCCTTTTTGGAGTTATAATTTACATACCATATAATTCACCCATTTAAATCTCCTGTTCAGTGGGTTTTTAGTTTATTTGCATATATGTGTAACCATCTCCACACTTGATTTTAGAATAGTTCCATCACCTTAAATGAAACCTGTACCCTTTAGCCATTACCTCCTCTCTCCTTATCACCCATCCCTAGCCCTAAGCAACCACTGATTTACTTTCTGTGTCTATACATTTCCCTATTCTCTGGGTGCCTAAGCGGCTCAGTTGGTTAAATGTTCAACTTGGGTTCAGGTCATGGTCCTGCAGTTCCTGGTTTAGAGCCCTGCGTTGGGCTCTGTGCTGAATGCTTGCTCAGAGCCTGGAGCCTGCTTCAGATTCTGTGTCTCCTTCTCTCTGCCCCTCCCCCGCTCATGTTCTGTCTCACTCTGTCTCTCAAAAATAAATAAAGGTAAAAAATTGTTAATATAGATTTCTCTATTGTCTACTTCCATATGATGAAATCCTATACTATTGGAGTTTTATGGATGGCTTCTTTAACTTAGCATAATGTTTTATTTATTTATTTTTAGCATAATGTTTTAATGTTCATTTATACTGTAATGTGTATTATATTTCATTTTTTATCTGGCTGAATAATATTCAATAATATGGATATACCACATTTAATTTATCCATTTGTGTTTTAATGAACAGTTGGGTTGTTTCTATATTTTGACAACTGTGAATAATCCTGCTATAAACATTTGTGTTCAAGTTTCTGTGTAGGTTATGTTTTCAATTTACTTGTGTAAATGCCTAGTATTGGAATTACTTGGTCATACTAACTCTATGTTTAATTGTATGAGAAATTGCCAGTCCATTTTTCAAAGCAGCTGTACTATTTTACATTCCCATTAGCAGTGTGAGGATTCTAATTTCTCCACATTCTCACTAACATTTGTTATTATCTGAGTTTTTGATTCTCGTCATCCTAATGGATTTGAAGTGGCATCTTACTGTGTTGTGATTGCATTTACCTGATGACTAATGACGGTGAGCATCTTTGCACACGCTTAATTGATCACCTGTATATATTCTTTGGAAATATATATTCAAATCCCCTGTACATGTTTAAATTGGATTGTTTATCTTTTTATTTTTGGCTTGTAAGAGTTATTTATATATTCTAGATATAAGTCCCTTATCAGATATATCTTTTTCAAAACTTTTTTCATTTTATAGGCTGTCTTTTCACTTTATTGATGGCCTTTGAATCACAAAAATGTTTTACATTTTGATTAAGACCAATTTATCTATTTTTTTTCTTTTGTTGCCCGTACTTTTTGCATCACAGCTAAGAATCTTTGCCAAATACAAGATCGTGAAGATTTTTCCCTTTGTTATCTTCCAGAAGCTTTATAGTTTTTTGCAAATATACTTAGATCTTGGATCCATTTTGAGTTAGTTTTTATATATGGTATGAGGTAAAGGTCCAATTTCATTCTTTTTCATGTAGATATCCAGTTGTCCAGCACCATTTGTTGAAAAAACTATTCTCTGCCTGTTGAATTGTCTTGGCACCTTTGTCAAAATTCAACTGACTATGTACAGAGGTATTAGTTTCTGAATTCCATGTTCTACTCCATTGATCTATATGTCTATCCTTGTGTGAGTACCACACTATCTTGATTACTTTTTCTTGTAGTAAATGTTGAAATTGCTTAATGTAAGTTCTCCTAATTATTTTTTTTTCCAAGATGATTTTGACTCTTCTGGGTCACTTGCAATTCCATATGGATTTTAGCATAAACTTGTCAATTTCTACAAAGAAGCCACTAGGGATTCTGATAGGGATTGTACTTAATCTGTACATCAGTTTGGGGAGTATTGCTATCTTCACAATGTTGTCTTCTAGTCCACGAATATAGGATATTTTCACATTCATTTAGATCTTCTTTAATTTCTTTCAGTAATGTTTTGTAGTTTTCAGTGTACAAGTTTTGTACTACTTCTGTTAAATCTTTTCTGAAGTATTTTATTTTTTTTGATGCTGCTGGGAATGGAATTGTTTTTTTAATATTATTTTTTGGATTGTTCATTGGTAGTGTATAGAAATACAATTAATTTGTGTATATTAATCTTCTATCCTGCACCCTTTTTGAACTAATTTATTAGAAATAATAGTTTCTTAGTGGGTTCCTTAGTGTTTTCTGTATACAATGGCATCTGTGACTAGAGAAAATTTACTTCTTTTCCAATCCAAATATCTTTTTTTCTTGAATTTTTTAAAGTAGGCTTCACACCCAGTGTAGAGACCAATGTGGGCCTGAACTCACAACCCTAAGATCAAGACCTGGGCTGGGGTCAAGTGTTGGGCAATTTACCAACTGAGCCCCCCAGGTGCCCCTATTTTCTTCTTGTTTCATTGCTTTGGCTAGAACCTTCAGTGCAATATTGGAGTAGTAGAACAGAAATATTTGCCTTAGCTCCCAATCTTAGTGAGAAAGCATTCAGTATTTTACCATCGGGTATATTGGTAGGTTTTTCATAGATGCCTTCTATCAGATTGAAGACGTTTAATTCTACTTTTTGCTTGTTTGAGGTTTTTTAATCATAAGGGGACGTTACATTTTGTCAGATACTTTTTCTCACTATTTTGAAATGATCGTGTAATTTTTGTTTTTGTTTTAATTTTAGTTAGTTAACATACAGTGCAATGATTTCAGGAGTAGAATTCCATGATTCATCAATTACATACAACACCCAGTGTTCATCACAACAAGTGCCCTCCTTAATACCCATCACATACCTAGCCCATCTCCCACTTACCTTCCTCCATCAACCTTCAGTTAGTTCACTATCATTGAGAGTCTCTTGTGGTTTGTTTCCTTCTCTCTTCTCCACCACCCCTTTCCTATAGGTTCATTTTATTTCTTAAATTCTGCATATGAGTGAAATCATATGGTATTTGTCTTTCTCAGATTGATTTATCTTGCTTAGCATAATACATTCTAGCTCCATCCATGTCATTGATGGTTGAGTAACATTCCATTGTATATTTTTACCACATCTTCTTTATCCATTCGTCAGTCGATGGACATTTGTGCCCTCTCCATAGTTGGGCTATTGTTGATAATGCTGCTATAAACATTGGATGCATGTACCCCTTCGAATCTGTATTTTTGTATCTTTTGGGTAAATACCTTGTAGTGCAATTGCTGGTTGGTAGGGTAGTTCTGGGTTTAGTTCTTTGAAGAACCTTGATACTGTTCTCCAGAGTGGCCACACCAAGGTTTCACTCCCACCAACAGTCAGTACAGGAGAGTTCCCCTTTCTCCTCATCCTTGCCAATACCTGTTCGTTTCTTGTGTCGTTAATTTTAGCCATTCTGACAGGTGTGAGGTGGTATCTTATTGTGGTTTTTAGTTGTATTTCCCTGATGATGAGTGATGTTGAGCATCTTTTCATGTGTCTGTTAGCCATCTGGATATCTTCTTTGGAAAAGTGTCTATTCATGTACTCTGCCCATTTCTTTAAAACTTTTTTAAAATGTTTATTTATTTTAAGAGAGAGAATGATCATGAATGGGGGAGGGACAGAGAGAGGGAGAGAGAAAATCCCAAGCTGACTCCATGCTGTCAGTGCAGAGCCTTGTGTAAGGCTCAAACCTATGAAACTGTGAGATCATGACCTGAGCCAAGGTCAAGAGTTGGATGCTTAACTGACTGAGCCACCCAGGCACCACCTTTCTGCCCATTTCTTAACTGCATTCATTATTTGGGGGGTGTTGAGTTTGATGAGTTCTTTATAGATTTTGGATGCTAACCCTTTAGCAGATATGTCATTTACAAATATCTTCTCACATTCCTTAGGTTGCCTATTAGTTTTGTTGATTGTTTCTTTCTCTGTGCAGAAGCTCTGATATGATGTACTAAAATAATTGATTTTCAGATGTTAAACCAACCTTGTATCTATGGAATAAATCCAATGGATTCATATTATAATTCTTTTTATATTTTGCTCGATTCAGTTTGTTAGTATTTTATTGAAGTTATGTGATAATTATTTTTATTGAAGTTATCAATTCTACTCCTTTGGACATTAGGGAAACATTTTACTATAGTATACCATTTCTTTCTCTCCTTATAATGTTGGATTAATGGGATGAAATGCTCAATTCTGGATCAACTGGATAAATAAAACAATTCATGCTAATAACCTCTGTTTCAGTGTCTTATTCCATTTATGAAACAAAATCTATTTTAGTTATTTATTTTTATTAAGATATCATTGCCACATTGACACATTATATTAGTTTCAGGTATGTAACATAATGATTTGATATTTGTTAATATTGCAAAATGATTACCACAATAAGTCTAGATAACATCTATCACCATGCATAGTTATAATATTTTTGTAATGAGAATTTTCAATATCTACAATTAGCAACTTTCAAATATATCATACAATATTATTAACTATAGTTACTATGCTGTAAATTATATCCCCAGGACTTATTTATTTTATAATTGGAAATTTGTCCTTTTTGACCGCCTTCACCCATTTTTCCCACTGCCCACCAATCTGTTCTCTGGCAGCCACCTCTGGCAATCACCAATCTGTTCTCTGTATCTATGTGTTCAGGTTTTAAACAAAATCTATTTTAAAGTTTTAATTTGTCTCCAAAGTTTATTCTATTTGTTAGTTGAATTGCTGCTATTGCTTATTTTCCCAAAAATTAACTATTATTATTTTTCATCTTTGATTAATAAATGAACTAGGTAATTTTTCCTTTGTGGCTGAAACTGAATTATTTAGTAACAATTGTAGTAAAACGGCACTGGTTTCAATTGGAAGGAGTTCAGGTGAAAATCCATTTCTATAACCTATTTCGTCCTTCTGCCCAGATTTCAATAATTTACTCCCTACCCCTTAACACTACTCCCTTCTTTCCATTTAATGCCAAGCATGTTGTGCTTCATTACCCTTGATTGAGTCATTTTTCTTCTCTGTCTTCTGCATAAATATGGAATACACATCTTCTTGTAGCTAGCATTGTTTATAGCTGTTTTTTGCATTTACTTACCTCTTATGCCTGAAATAACACTTTTACATGTCTCTGATTTTAAACATGACTGGAGTCAAAGGGTGTGAATATGTTCTTCAGGTTAGGACTTTGCATAACTGGCAACTGTGACATCTTTCTCAAATAGTGTATTAAATGTGTCTAGGTCCCATCCTCATCTTCAGTGGTTTGTTCCCCCTGTAATAACTTCCTTAGCTTGGTATCTAGTACACTCCATATTGTAGTCTACCCTATCTACAAGCACAGTTTCCACTGTTTCCTGTTGTGCACCATTTGCTATAATTAGGCTAGCTTCCTCATTGTCTAAGATGCACACTGATTTTTTTTTCTTGCCTTATTTTACTGAGATGGAATGACTATCCTCTCTTCCACATTGATATAAATTCTTCAAGACTGAATCCAAGTGACACTGAGCCATGAAGACATCCTTGACTAGATTAGCCCTCAATACTCTTCTTTGAAATACAGCATTTATAATTGTGATTACAGGTTTATAGTTATGGCATTTTCTATTTTTACCTCTTATTTCAAATGTGTTAGTGATTATGTAGGGTTTTGACACAGCAGCGGTCATGCCTCATACCTCTTTTTACTCTTTGTGGAACAAGGTAAGTGCTCATTAAATCTTTCTGATGAATTGTAATATCCATTTCAAATTTTATTTCACTATTTTTAAGTAACTAGAAGTTGGCCACACTTTTTTTTTCTTAAATAGTTTATTGTCAAGTTGGTTTCCATATAACACCCAGTGCTCATCCCAACAAGTGCCCTCCTTCATGCCTATCAACTCCCTTCCCATCTCCCCCACACCCATCAGCCTTCAGTTTGTTCTCAGTATTCAAGCATTTCTCATGGTTTGCCTCCTTCCCTCTCCCCAACTATTTTTTCCCTTCTTCTCCCTCATGGTCCTCCATTAAGTTCCTCCTTAATCACATATACATGCAAACATATAGTAGTTGTACTTCTCTGCCTGACTTATTTCTGTCAGCATAACACCCTCAAGTTCCATCCATGTTGCTACAAATGACCAGATTTCATTCTTCCTCATTGCCATGTAGTATTCCATTTTATAGATAAACCACATCTTCTTGATCCATTCATCAGTTGATGGACACTTAGGCTCTGTCCATGTTTTGGCTATTGTTGAGAGTGCTGCTGTGAACATTGGGGTCCATGTGCCCCTATGCATCAGCACTCCTGTATCGCTTGGGTATATTCCTAGCAGTGCTATTGCTGGGTCATAGGGGAGTTCTGTTGTTAATTTTCTGAGGAACCTCCACACTGTTTTCCAGAGGGGCTGCACCAGTTTCTATTCCCGCCAATAGTGTAGGAGGGTGCCCGTTTCTCCACATCCTCACCTGCATCCATAGTCTACTGATTTGTTCATTTTAGCCACTCTGACCAGTGTGAGGTGGTATCTCAGTGTGGTTTTGATTTGTATTTCCCTAATGATGACGGACGCTGAGTATCGTTTCATGTTGGCCATCTGACACATTGGCCATCAGAAACGTTTCATGTAGGCTGTCTGGATGTCCTCTTTGGAAAAGTTTCTGTTCATGTCTTCTGCCCATTTCTTCACTGGATTATTTGTTTTTCAGGTGTGGAGTTTGGTGAGTTCCTTATATATTTTGGATACTAGTCCTTTATCTGATATATCGCTTGCAACTATCTTTTCCCATTCCTTCAGTTGTCTATAGTTTTATGGATTGTTTCCTTTGCCTTGCAGAAGCTTTTAATCTTGATGAGGTCCCAATAGTTGATTTCTGCTCTTGATTCCCTTGCCTTTGGCGATGTGTCAAGTAAGAAATTGCTGCGGTTGAGGTAAAGTAGGTTGGTTCCTGCTTTCTCCTCTAGGGTTTTGATGGTTTCCTGTCTCACATTTAGGCCTTTTATCCATTTTGAGTTTATTTTTGTGTATGATGTGAGACAACGATGTAGTTTTATTCTTTTTATGTTGCTGTCCAGGTCTCCTAGCAACATCTGTTAAAGCAGCTGTCTTTTTTCATTGGATACTCTTTCCTGCTTTTGTTGGCCATCCATTTGTGAGTCCAATTCTGAGTTCTCTATTCTATTGCACTTGTCTATGTCTTTGTTTTTATGTCAATACCATACTATTTTGATGAGTATAGCTTTGTAGTAGAGGTTGAAGTCTGGGATGGTGATACCTGCCATTTAGGTTTTCTTCTTCAGTATCACTTTGGCTATTCGGGGTCTTTTGTGGTTCCATACAAATTTTAGGATAGTTTGTTGTTGCTTTGAGAAGAATGCCAGTGTAATTTTGATAGAAATTGCACTTGGGGCGCCTGGGTGGCTTAGTCGGTTAAGCGTCCGACTTTCGCTTAGGTCATGATCTCGCGGTTCGTGGGTTCGAGCCCCGCGTCGGGCTCTGTGCTGACTGCCAGCTCAGAGCCTGGAGCCTGTTTCAGTCTGTGACTCCCTCTCTGACCCTCCCCTGCTCACGCTGTCTCTCTCTCTCTCCTAGAAATAAATAAACATTAAAAAAAAAAATTAAAAAAAAAAAAAAAAAAGAAATTCTTTGAATGTGTGGATTACTTTACGGGTAGTAATGACATTTTAAGAATATTTATTCTTCGGATCCATGAGCATGGAATGTTTTTCCATTTCTTTGTGTCTTCTTCAATTTCCTTCACAAGTGTTGTATGGTTTTCATCATACAGATATCTTATATCTTTGGTTAGGTTTATTCCTAGGTATTTTATGCTTTTTTTTTGTGCAATTGTGAATGGTATCAGTTTCTTGATTTCTCTTTCTGTTGCTTCTTTGTTGGTGTATAAGAATGCAGCCGATATCTGTACATTGATTTTGTACCCTGCAACTTTGCTGAATTCTTGGATCAGTTCTAGTAGGCTTCTTGTGAAATCTTTCTGGTTTTCTATGTGGAGTATCATGTCCTCTGTGAAAAGTGAACGTTTGACTTCTTCTTTGCCAATTCTGATGCCTCTTATTTCCTTTTGTTGTCTGATGGCTGATGATAGGACTCCCAGCACTATGTTAAACAACAGTGGTGAGAGTGGACATCCCTGTCCTGTTTCCGATCTCAGGGGAAAAGCTCTCAGTTTTTCCCCGTTGAGGATGATATTAGCTGAGGACTTCTCATAAATGACTTTTATGATGTTTAAGTAAGTTCCTTCTATCCCGACTTTCTCAAGGGTCTTTATTAAGAAGGGATGCTATATTTTGTCAAATGCTCTATCAACAGGACCATATGGTTTTTATCTTTTATTTTGTTGATGTGATGTATCACATTGATTGATTCGTGAATATTGAGCCTACCCTATAACCCAGGAATGAATCCCACTTGATCATGTTGCATAATTCTTTTTATGTGCTATTGCATTTGATTTGCATCTTGTATCTTTTGTATTTGCATCTTTGTATCTTGTTGAGGATTTTGCATCCCTATTCATTGAGGATATTGGCCTATAGTTCTCTTTTTATGTTGGGTCTCTGTCTGGCTTGGGAATCAAAGTGATGCTAGCTTCATAGCATGAGTCTGGAAGTTTTCTTTCCATTTCTATTTTTTGGAATAGCTTGAGAAGAATGGGTATTAACTCTGATTTAAATGTCTGGTAGAATTCCCCAGGGAAGTCACCTGGCCAAGGGCTCTTATTTGTTGGGAGATTTTTGATAACAAAATTCAATTTTTTCACTAGTTATTGGTCTGTTCAGATTTTCTATCTCTTTCCGTGTGAATTTCGATAGTGTGTGTGTGTTTAGGAATTTGTCCATTTCTTCTAGGTTTCCAGTTTATTGTGATGTACTTTTTCATAGTATTCCCTGATAACTGCTTGTGTTTCTGAGGGATTGGTTGTAAGAAATCCATTTTCATTCATGATTTAGTCTTTTTGGGTGCTCTCTCTTTTCTTTTTGAGAAGGCTCGATAGAGGTTTATCAATTTTGTTTATTTTTTCAATAAAGCAACCCTTGGTTTCATTAATGTGTTCAAGTGTTGTTTTTTTTTTTGAGTCTATATTGTTTATTTCTGCCCTGATTTTTATCCTTCTTCTTTTTCTATTGGGTTTGGGTTGCTCTTGTTGCTCTCCTTCTAGTTCCTTTTGTGCGCTTTTTAGTTAGATTTTGTATTTGTGCTTTACATTGTGAAATAGGCCTGGAGTACAATGTACTTTCCTGTTAGGACTGCCTTTGCTATATGCCATAGAGTTTAGATTGTTATATTTTCATTTTCATTTGTTTCCATATATTTTTTAATTTCTTCTCTGATTGCCTGATTTGCCCATTCATTCTTTAGTAGGGTATTCTTTAATCTTCATGTTTTTGGAGGTTTTCCAGACTTTTTCTTATGATTGATTTCAGGTTTCATAGCATTGTGATCTGAAAGTGTGCATGATATGATCTAAATTCTTTGATATTTGTTGAGGGCTGCTTTATGACCCAGTATGTGATCTATCTTGGAGAATTTTCCATGTGCACTTAAGAAGAAATTGAATTCTACAGCCTCAGGATATAGAGTTCTAAATATATCTGTCAAATCCATCTGGTACAATGTGTCCTTCAAGTCCATTGTTTCTTTATTGATTTCTGTCTAGTTGATCTATCCATTACTTTAAGTGGAGAATTAAAGTCCCTTGCTCGTAGCACATTCTTTTCCATAAGATTGTTTCTGTTTGTGATTGTTTTATGTATTTGGGTGCTCCTGAAGTCGATGTGTAGACATTTATAATTGTTAGCGCTTCCTAATGGGTAGACCCTGTAATTATTATATAATGCTCTTCTTCATCCCCTGTTACTGTCTTTGCTTTAAAATCCAGTTTGTCTGATATAAGTATGGCTACTCCAGCTTTCTTTTGACTTCCAATAACATAATAGGTATTTTTCTATCCTCTTACTTTCAATCTGAAGGTGTCCCCAGGTCTAAAGTGAGTCTCTTGTAGACAGCAAATAGATGGATTTTGTTTTTTTATACATTCTACTACCCTATGTCTTTTGACTGGGACATTTAGTCCATTTATATTCAGTGTTTTTATTGAAAAATATGGGTTTAGCAGCGTCGTGTTCTTTGTTGCATTCTTGCTTGTAGTGATGTCTCTGGTATCTTGTGTTCCTTGCAACATTTCCCTCAGAGAATCCCTCGTAGGATTTCTTGTAGGGGTGGTTTTATGGTGATGATTTCTTTCAATTTTTCTTTATTTGTGAAGACTTTTATCTCTCCTTTTATTCTGAATGACAGACTTGCTGGATAGAGGATTCTTGGCTGCATATTTTTTTTCTGTTCATCACATTGAAGATCTCCTGCCATTCCTTTCTGGCCTGTCGAGTCAGTAGATAGGTCTGCAATCACTCTGATAGGTCTCCCTTTGTATTTTAGGGTCCTTTTATCCCTAGTTGCTTTCAGAATTCTCTTTGTTCTTATATTTTTCCAGTTTCACTATGATATGTTGTGTAGAAGATCAATTCATGTTACGTCTGAGGGGAGTTCATTGTGCCTCTTGGATTTCAATGTCTGTTTCCTTCCCCAGATTGGGAATGTTCTTGCTATAATTGTTGAAATACTCCTTCAGCGCCTTTTCCTCTCTCTTCCTCTTCTGGAATTCTGATGATACAGATATTTTTCCGTTTGATTGTATCACTCAGTTTTCGAACTCTTCTTTCATGCTCCTGGATCAGTTTATCTCTCCTTTTCTCACCTTCCTCTTTTTCTATAATTGTGTCCTGTAAATCACCTATTCTCCTCTCTGCCTCTTCAATCCTTCCAGTGGCTGCCTCCATTTTTTATGCTCCTCATTTATAGCATTTTTAAATTCATCACAACTATTTTTAAACTCCATAGTCTTTGTAGCAATAGCTTCTCTGATGTCTTCCATGCCTTTTTGTTCAAGTCCAGTGATTAATTTTATGACTATTTTTCTGAATTCTTGTTCAGAATATATTATTCAGTTATATCTGTTTTGAGTAGTTCTTTAGCTGTCATTTCTTCC
>JAESUZ010000230.1:3355000-3537076 GCA_017311185.1 Proteles cristata cristata | reverse complement strand
TTCTAGTTTTGAGAAGTATGCTGGTGCAATTTTGATTGGAATTGCATTGAATGTGTAGAGTGCCTTAGGTAGTAATGACATCTTAACTATATTTATTCTTCCTATCCATGAGCATGGAATGTTTTTTCCACTTCTTTGTGTCTTCTTCAATTTCCTTCATAAGTTTTCTATAGTTTTCATCATACAGATCTTTTGTATCCTTGGTTAGGTTTATTTTGAGGTATTTTATGGTTTTTTGTGCAATTGTGAATGGGATCAGTTTCTTGATTTCTCTTTCTGTTGCTTCATTGTTGGTGTATAAATGTGCAACCGATTTCTGTACATTGATTTTGTACCCTGCAACTTGGCTGAATTCTTGGATCAGTTCTAGTAGGCTTCTGGTGGTGTCTGTCGGGTTTTCGATGTAGAGTATCATGTCATCTGCGAAGAGTGAAAGTTTGACTTCCTCTTTGCCAATTCTGATGCCTTTGATTTCCTTTTGGTGTCTGATGGCTGATGCTAGGACTTCCAGCACTATGTTAAACAGCAGTGGTGAGAGTGGGCATCCCTGTCGTGTTCCTGATCTCAGCGGGAAAGCTCTGAGTTTTTCCCTGTTGAGGATGATGTTAGCTGAAGGCTTCTCATAGATGGCTTTGATGATGTTTATGTAGGTTCCTTCTATCCCAACTTTCTCGAGAGTCTTTATTAAGAAGGGATGCTGTATTTTGTCAAATGCTTTTTCTGCGTCTATCGACAGGATCATATGGTTTGTATCTTTTCTTTTATTGATATGATGTATCACATTGATTGATTTGCAAATGTTGAACCAGCCCTGTAACCCAGGAATGAATCCCACTTGATCCTGGTGGATGATTCTTTTTATATGCTGCTGGATTCGATTTGCAAGGATCTTGTTGAGAATTTTTGCATCCGTATTCATCAAGGATATTGGCCTGTAGTTCTCTTTTTTTGCTGGATATCTGTCTGGCTTGGGAATCAGTGTGATGCTGGCTTCATAAAATGAGTCCGGGAGTTTTCCTTCGATTTCTATTTTTTGGAATAGCTTGAGAAGAATTGGGATTAATTGTGTTTTAAATGTCTGGTAGAATTCCCCAGGGAAGCCATCAGGTCCAGGGCTCTTATTTGTTGGGAGATTTTTGATCACTGATTCAATTTCTTCACTTGTTATGGGTCTGTTCAGGTTTTCTATTTCTTCCCTTGTGAATTTTGGTAGTGAGTGTGTGTTTAGGAATTTGTCCATTTCTTCTAAGTTGTCCAATTTGTTGGCATATAATTTTTCATAGTATTCCCTGATAATTGCTTGTATTTCTGTGGGGTTGGTTGTAATAAGTCCTTTTTCATTCATAATTTTGTCTATTTGGGTGCTCTCTCTTTTCTTTTTGATAAGTCTGGCTAGAGGTTTGTCAATTTTGTTTACTTTTTCAAAAAACCAACTCTTGGTTTCATTGATCTGTTCAATTGTTTCTTTGGTCTCTTTGTTGTTTATTTCTGCTCTAATTTTTACTATTTCTCTTCTTCTACTGGGTTTAGGGCGTTCTTGCTGCTCTGCCTTTAGTTCCTTTAGGTGACCTGTTAGATTTTGGACTTGCGCTTTTTCTAATCTCTTGAAATAGGCCTGGAGAGCAGTGTACTTTCCTCTTAGCACTGCCTTTGCCGCATCCCATTGATTTTGAATTGTTGTGTTTTCATTTTCATTTGTTTCTATATATTTTTTAATTCCATCTCTAATTGCCTGATTTGCCCATTCATTCTTTAGAAGGGTGTTCTTTAACCTCCATGCTTTTGGAGGTTTTCCAGACTTCTTCCTGTAATTGATTTCAAGTTTCAAAACATTGTGATCTGACAGTGTGCATGGTATGATCTCTATTCTTTTGAATTTATTGAGGGCTGCTTTATGTCCCAGTATGTGGTCTATCTTGGAGAATGTGCCATGCGCACTTGAGAAGAAAGTAAATTCCCTGGCCTCAGAATGTAAAGTTCTAAATATCCGTCAGATCCATCTGGTCCAATGTGTCTTTCAAGTCCGTTATTTCTTTCGTGATTTTCTGTCTGGTTGACCTATCCAGTGCTGTAAGCGGAGTGTTAAAATCCCCTGCTATTAGCACATTCTTATCTATAAGCTTGTTTCTGTTTGTGATTAATTGTTTTAAATATTTAGTTGCTCCCATATTCGGTGCGTAGACATTTATGATTGTTAGTTCTTCCTGATGGATGGACCCTGTAATTATTATGTAGTGCCCTTCTTCATCTCTTGTTATTGTCTTTAATTTAAAGTCCAGTTTGTCTGATATAAGTATAGCTACTCCGGCTTTGTTTTGATTTCCTGTAGCATGATATATTTTTCTCCATCCCTTTATTTTTAATCTGAAGGTATCTTCCAGTCTAAAATGAGTTTCCTGTAGACATCATATAGATGGATTTTGTTTTTTAATCCATTCTGCTACCCTATGTCTTTTGATTGGAGCATACAGCCCATTTATATTCAGTATTATTATTGAAATATGTGGGTTTAGAGTCTTTGTATCCTTTGTAGGGTTCATATTTGTGGTGGTGTCTCTGGTAATTTTGTTCCTTGCAACCTTTCCTTCAGAGCTTCCCCCTCAGGATTTCTTGTAGGGCTGGCTTAGTGGTGACAAATTCTTTCAATTTCTGTTTATTTGGAAAGGTTTTTATCTCTCCTTCTATTTTGAATGACAGGCTTGCTGGATAGAGGATTCTTGGCTGCATATTTTTACTGTTCATCACATTGAAGATTTCCTGCCATTCCTTTCTGGCCTGCCACGTTTCAGTAGATAGGTCTGTCACCACTCTGATAGGTTTCCCTTTGTATGTGAGGGCCCTTTTCTCCCGAGCTGCTTTCAAAATTCTCTCTTTGTCCTTGTATTTGGCCATTTTTACGATGATATGTCGTGCAGAAGATCGATTCAAGTTACGTCTGAGGGGAGTCCTCTGAGCTTCTTGTATTTCCACATTTACTTCCTTCCCCAGGTCGGGGAAGTTCTCTGCTATAATTTGTTCCAGGACTCCTTCAGCACCTTTCCTTCTCTCTTCCTTTTCTGGGATTCCTATGATACGAATATTGTTGCGTTTGACTTTATTGCTGAGCTCTCGAATTCTTCTTTCCTGTTCCTGGATCAGTTTGTCTCTTTTTGTCATCTTCTTGTTTTTCTATAATGGTGTCTTCTAAATCACTTATTCTCCTTTCTGCCTCTTCAATCCGTGCATTGGAGACCTCTAATTTATTATGTATCTCATTTATCGCATTTTTTAATTCTTCATACCTGTTTTTATTTTCCATTCTGTCTGTAGCCATAGTTTCTTTGATGTCCCCTATGTTTTTTTCAAGCCCAGCTATTAATTTTACCATTATTATTCTAAAATCTTGTTCAGTTATGCTGCTGATATCTGTTTTGAGCAGTTCATTAGCTGTCATTTCTTCTTGGAGTTTCTTTGGAGGAGAGCTCTTTCGTTTCGTCATTTTAGTTAGTTTCCGGCTCTTGTTGGTTTTAAAGTCCTGTTATGCTCTCTGTTTCTATGACCGCTGCTATATCCAAGAAGACTCCTTGACTCTCTATGGCCTATCCTTTCAGAGAGTGTTTTTTGAATGGTATCCCTTGGTCTCTCTTGTTGGGACCTTGGTTATTTTATTTTCCTATTCGTAGTGATATTTTGGACTCTCCACCTTGTGTACTCTAGCTTGTTTCTTGAGGTAGCCCTGGAAAAGAAAACAGACAGACAAACACACAGGGAGCAGGAACACACAGACGCACAGGCTGATTCAACTAACATGCAAAGCGAGAGGGAAAATGAAAAAGTTAAGAGAAAAGATGGAGCAAGGAGGGTGAAAAATATGGACTAAAAGTACATAAATGGGTCAAAAAAGGGGAAAAGAAAAGGAAAAAAAAAAGAAGATAACCGATGGAGAAAGAACGGTGTAAAGCATATACCTGGATTTCCCAGCTACAGTTAAATAGCCGTGTATATGCAGTGCTGGTTGAAGAGCATAGAGAAAGAGAGAGAAGGCGGGGCTGGATGAGGCAGAATTGGAAATAGAATGAACAGGCAGAAGGTATAAGAAGCTTTTTTCAAAGAGGTAAAGGGTAGAATATGGTTGGATAGGTGTGAGAAGGATGCTGGAATTATCCAGAGAAACTATATAGTCTAATTACTCCCGAGAGAAAGAGCTGAAAATGTCGGTAGGTGTAGAATTTACATTTACAGAATGGACTCGTTGTGATTGCTTAAGCAAGCTGGCGACCAGAGTTAGTCAGGTCAGTGTTCTGGGGAAAATAGAGAGAAAAGAGAAAGAAGAAGAAAAAAAGAAAGAGAAAAAAAGAAAGAAAAAGGAAAAAAACAAAAAAACAAAACAAGGAGAAAAAAAAGGAAAAAGAAAAAAAAAGGGAGGAGGGCACCTCTCAGGCAGGGATGGGTGTGGCGTGATCCAATGCCTCAGGCGGGAGCTCTGCTTTGGCGGTTGTGGGGAGGAGAGTGATGGTGCTCCAGTCCCTTCTTGAACCAAGAGCTGCACCTCGCTCTTTTGGGGGTGTAAACTCCCCATACCGGGGGTGCAAGCCGAAGTTGGTTGCACTCTTCAACCAGGGCAGTTCCAATCTCCAAATCCCAGTCCGCGTGCCCCCGCTGAAATTGCCTTACACACAGCTTCCCAGGCAGCCCCCTCGGGCAATTCCAGGCCCCCTGCCGAGCTCTGGGGGTGGAGTCAGAATCACTGCTTCCGTCTCTGGGTCAGGCTGGCGGGGCTTGCCTGCCGGGTGCTCTGAGCCCGAGTCCGCTGGAGTGAGGAAAACCGGGTCCCTAAATGGCTCGTAACCCGAAACACGAACTCAGAGGCTAATTTCCCAGTTTTTAGTTCTCTGCCTTCCCTCTGGAGTTCCAGCCCGCCAGGTGCGCGGACGCCCGGTGTCCGCGTGGCTCTTTCAGGGTCCCCAGCCGCCCGTGGCCCAGGGCTCTTATTTGTTGGGAGATTTTGAATAACTGATTTGATTTCCTCACTAGTTATAGGTCTTTTCAGATTTTCTATCTCTTCCCGTGGTAGTGAGTTTGTGTTTAGGAATTTGTCCATTTCTTCTAAGGTGTCCAATTTGTTGGCATATAATTTTTCATAGTACTCCCTGATAATTGCTTGTATTTCTGAGTGGTGGTTGTAGTAAGTCCATTTTAATTCATGATTCTGTCTATTTGAGTGCTCTATCCTTTCTTCTTGAGAAGCCTGGGTAAAGGTTTGTCAATTTTATTTATTTTATAAAAAAAAAAAACAAGTCTTGGCTTTATTGATGTGTTCAACTGTTGTTGTTGTTGTTGTTGTTTTGGTTTCTATACTGTTTATATATGCACTGATTTTTATTATTTCTCTTCTCCCGCTGGGTTTAGGGTGTTCCTGTTGCTCTCCCTCTAGTTCCTTTAGGTGCGCTGTTAGATTTTGCACTTGCACTTTTTCCAATTTCTTGAAATAGGTCTGGAGTGCAATGTACTTTCCTCTTTGGGCTGCCTTTGCCGCATCCCATAGAGTTTGGATTGTTGTATTTTAATTTTCATATGTTTCCATATATTTTTAAATTTCTTCTCTAATTGCCTGATTGTCCCATTCGTTCTTTAGTAGGGTGTTCTTTAACCTCCATGTTTTTGGAGGTTTTCCAGAGTTTTTCCTGTGATTCATTTCAAGTTTCATCGCATTGTTATTTGAAAGTGTGCATGGTATGATCTAAATTCTTTTATATTTATTGAGGGCTGCTTTATGACCCAGAATGTGATCTATCTTGGAGAATGTGCCATGAGCAGTTGAGAAGAAAGTGAATTCAATGGCTTCAGGATGTAGACTACTAAATATATCTGTCAAATTCATCCAGTCTAATGTATCATTCAAGTCCATTATTTCTTTAGTGGTTTTCTGTCTAGTTGACCTATCTATTGTTGTCGTGGAGTATTAAAGTCCCCTACTATTATCACATTCTTATCTATAAGAGTGTTTCTGTTTGTGATTAATAGTTTTATATATTTAGGTGCTCCCATATTCCATGCATAGACATTTATAATTGTTACTTCTTCTTGATGGATAGACCCTGTGATTATTATGTAATGCCCTTCTTCAATTCTTGTTACCGTCTTTAATTTAAAGTCCAGTTTGTCTGATATAAGTATAGCTACTCCAGCTTTCTTTTGACTCCCAGTAGCATGATAGATATTTCTGAATCCCCTTACTTTCAATTTGAAGGTGTCCTCCAGTCTAAAATGAGTTTCTTGTAAACAGCAAATAGATGGATTTTGTTTTTTAATCCATTCTGCTACCCTATGTCTTTTGATTGGAGCATTCAGCCCATTTACATTCAGTGTTAATATTGAAATATATGGGTTTATATTCATCTTGTCTTTTGTGGGATTCATGTTTGTGGTGGTGTCACTAGTATCTTGTGTTCCTTGCAACATTTCCCTCACAGAGTCCTCCTAAGGATTTCTTGTAGGGCTGGTTTAGAGGTGACAAATTGTATCAGTTTTTGTTTATTTGGAAAGACTTTTATCTCTCCTTCTATTTTGAATGACAGGCTTGCTGGATAGAGGATTCTTGGCTGCATATTTTTTCTGTTCATCACTTTGAAGATCTCCTGCCATTCCTTTCTGGCCTGCCAAGTTTCAATAGATAAGTCTGTCACCATTCTGATAGGTTTCCCTTTGTATGTTAGGGTCCTTTTCTCCCTAGCTGCTCTCAGAATTCTCTCTTTGTCCTTATATTTTGCCAGTTTCACTGTGATATGTCGTGCAGAAGATTGATTCAAGCTAATATTGAGGGGAGTTCTCTCTGCGTCTCAAATTTCAACGTCTACTTCTCTCCCCAGGTTGGGCAAGTTCTCTTCTATAACTTGTGCAAGGACTCCTTCAGCACTTTTCCCTTTTTCTTCCTCTTTTGGAATTCCTATGATATGGATATTGTTCCATTTAATTTTATCACTGAGTCTCAAACTCTTCTTTCATGTTCCTGGTTCAGTTTGGCTCTCTCTTTTTCAGCTTCCTCTTTTTCTATAATTGTGTCATCTGAATCACTTATTCTCCTTTCTGCTTCTTCAATCTGTGAATTGGACGCCTCCATTTTATTATGTATCTCTTTTATAGCATTTTAAAATTCATCACAACTATTTCTAAGCTCCATAGTCTTTGTAGTAATAGTTTCTCTGTTGTCTTCAATGCTTTTTTCAAGCACAGCCATTAATTTTATGGCTATTGTACTAAATTCTTGTTCAGTTATGTTGTTTATATCTGTTTTGAGCAGTTCTTTAGCTGTCATTTCTTCCTGGAATATCTTTGGTGGAGAATTCTTCCGTTTCATCATTTTGGTTAGCTTTCTATCTCTTATTAATTTTAAAAGTTTGTTGTGCACTCTGCCCCTGCGGGTTCTGCTGTATTAAAGAGGGGTTTTTGACTAGAGCCTATCCATTCAGGAAGTGTTCTTTGAATGGTGTCTCTTGGTTTATCTTGTTGAGGCTTTGGTTATTTTGTATCCCGACTCATAGTGGTATTTGGGACTCTCCACCATGTGTATTTTGGCTTGTTTCTTGAGGTAGCCCTGGAAAAAGAAGACAGGCAACCACACAGGGAAGAAAGGTACACAAATGCACAGACAAATACAATAAACACGCAAACTGAAAGGAAAAAGAAAAAGAAAAGAAGGGGGGGGACAAAAAAGAAAAAAATACAAGAAAGGGGAAAAAGGAGGAAGGAAGGAAGATAGATAATAAAAATAAAAATTAAAATTAATAAAAAATTGAAAAAAGAAGAAATGAAAAAAGAAAAAACCCAAAAGACAACGGACAGTCTAAGCGCATAAAACCAGAATTCCCAGCTACAAATAAAGAGCCAGGTGTATGCAATATTGATGGAAGAGCATATACAAAGAGAGAAATGACAGGGCAGTGTGGGATCGAAATTGGAAATGAAATGACAAGGAAGAGAGACTAAGCGGCACTCAGAAAAACTATAGTCTGATTACTCGAGAGAGAGAGATAAAGGTAGCAGTGGAGGTGTAGAGTGTACATTTAGAGAATGGATTAAATTTGACTGTTTAAAGCAACCAGTGACCAGAGTGCCCTGACCAGCAGAGTGGAGGGTTATGAATGAGAAAAGGGAGATTATATTTGAATAGAAAGAATTATCTAGGATTAATCATGGCAGTGCATTATATGTATATAATATAATATATATAGTTATATAATAAAAATAAATATTATTTAATAAAAAGATTAATATAAAATAATATTTTTATAAATTTTATTTCAAAATTTTTATAAATTTATATTTTATAAATTAATATAAAATAATAAATAACAAAATTTATATATTTATATATTATAATAAATTATATAATTTTATATATATAATATGTGGCTACATAGGAAATAAATTAGATATTAAAGACAGTATAAAATGGCTTACTATGGGATTACTTATACGAGCTTTACACACAAAATGCTGAACAGATAAAGGAGCTTGGGGCCACACAAATCAATTCCTAGTATGTCTACTACTCCTTACAATTTTCAGTGTCACTGCCAAATCAATACAGCTTCTTTATGTAGTTTATTTGAATTATTGGGAGTGAGTTTTTCTCACTGCTAGGACTTAATAGCTGATCAGATGAGGACAAAAGGGCATTCATAAATGCACTAAGCATCTACTGCTTTGTGTTAGGCCTTGTGCTAGATGCTTGCACTAGTGTAATGAAGACCCAGTGCTACCTCAAGGACACACAGAGAAATTGTGCCAAAGCTCCTAGATTTGGTAATAAGGATAGAAAAATATTCACAAAAATAAGCGAGCTTGAGGAGAAGATGGTGAGTTCTGACTTGGACACCACGGGCTTGCATTTCCAAAGCACTATCTAGAAAGTGATGTCCAATAAACAACCAGGAACAATTAGCTGGAGCAAAGGTAGAGTCCAGAGTCTGAGACTGACTCTAGAATCAGGCCCAAAGCAGCCACTGAAGCCCTACTAGGTGATGTATCTGGTAAAAAAATCCATATAGAAAGGAGTAAGTTTCTGAGAATAGAAGCTTAAAGAGGGCTCATGAATTTGGGGTGTGCAGTGAGAAATAAAATAGTGGAGGACTAAGGCAAGGAAGCCAGAAAACAGCTTTGATGTTGGAATGAGAGATGCTAGGGACAATTGTTTCTCAGAGCAAGGAAGATGAAAAGTATATGCAAAAGCTATGGAAATAATGTGAGGGGTGGAGGCTATAAAGGAGCCTGATCTGGGGGATGTGGGTGGCCAATGGAAGGGGAAAATGTGGGAGAAAGAGAGAGACTGATAATGCTGGGAATCAGTAGATGGTTCTCCAAATGAATAAAGCAAATTGCCTGCAGAGGAAAGCAAGAGAAGAGGAAACCTAAGAAGATATGAGATGAGGTAGAAAGAAGAGAAAGTGAAGAAAGTTTTACAGAACTAGGAGGAGAGATAATCTGATAAAAATGTAGAGGGGCACAGATGTCACTGGATGTTAGAAGGGGGTGACACATGCTTAAAGCAGTCACTTAGGTAACGCACAATAAATTTAAGACAAGATTAACTGAAAAAGGCTGAATACTGGGTAGTCCCTCTGAGGGCCAAATTATAGTTAGCACACATTTTGAGTATCAAAACAGCACAGACAATTTTGTTTTCCTCCATAATTCTTGGACAAGAAAGGGTGATAGGTTGGAAAAGCAGGAATTCTAAGGTCCTAAAACTTCAGTGATTTCAAATGACTGATCATGGGGGTGCCTAGGTGGCTCAGTCAGTTAAGCGTCTGGCTTCAGCTTGGGTCATGATCTCACGGTTTGTGAGTTCAACTCTTGCGCCGGGCTCTGGGCTGACAGCTCAGAGCCTGGAGCTTGCAGTCTGCTTCAGATTCTGTGTCTCCCTCTCTCTCTGCCCTCCCCTGCTCAGGCTCTGTCTCTCTGCCTCTCAAACAAACAAACAAACAAACAAAAAGAAAAACAAATGACTGACCATGGAGTCCAGCCTGGGTAGACATGAAAGAGAAGGCCAAACATGAAGAAAAGCCAGGAGAACAGAAGAGGTTTTGAAGGAGATATCCCATTGCAAGGGTGAGTGATGTCTTCGTTCCTCCCATATCTGTTTCCTCATTCCTCACAGATGATGATGAGTTGTAGCCAGAGCCATTTGAGAGAAGCCCATATTTCTGGTGGTGGCTTCCCTGGGATTCCTAGGTCTTTCTTAACTTTGTGCCAGTGTCTACACTGCAGGAGAGAATGTTGCCTTAATTAAGGGATTGGGATTGAATAAACCATATCCATATGTTTGTCAATGTTAACAAACTACCAAATTAATAAAGATGATTAATAATAATAGTCTCCTGCTAGCAATACAATCTCACACTGTAGTTACATACACCAGCTCATTGATCTAATCTGTTAGAGTTCTGGAGGATTTAAGGAGCCCAAAAGGAAACCTGTGCCTTTTGTATGTCATGAAATGCATATATAAACCCTGCTGCCTACATTTCAATACTGAAGGTTATACTTAATCACAGATATGTGGCTAAATGCAGTGTGTTCCTTCTCTTGTTTACTGCTGTCAGGAAAGAAAACAGTAACCTCTAAAAGACCTGTAAAGGAAGCTCTCTTGTTATGTGAAACATTGGCTTTAAATTCCATTATTCAACCCTGCCTCCCTGCAATCTTGGCTATCCTTTTTTTGTTCTTTCTTTCTCTTTTGGGTTGCCAAATTTGGGGGCTAGTCAGTGCTGTGATATTAACACTGCAGCTCATAATGAGCTCATAATGAGTCATGCTGACTCAGAACCAAAGAGCCGGATCAGCTACCTAAACCAAGAATAAAGGCAGGGGGCAAGAATCTTGGGCCAGATGTGTTTCCTGGGGTGCCTCTCTATTCCAACTCCTACGGATGACCAAAGAGAGAAGGAAGGGACAATGTGAGAAGACAGGAACAACCAAGAGGAAGATACTATTTCAGTATGAAAGAAAGATTGCAAGCTTTAATCAATGTGTGTGTGTATGTCTGTGTTTTTTTTTTTGTTGTTGTTGTTTTATTTTTTTTATTTCTAGGAGAGAGAGAGAGACAGCGTGAGCAGGGGAGAGTCAGAGAGAAAGGGAGACAGCCTCTGAAACAGGCTCCAGGCTCTGAGCTGGCAGTCAGCACAGAGCCCGACGCGGGGCTCTAACCCACGAACTGCGAGATCATGACCTAAGCGAAAGTCGGACATTTAACCGACTAAGCCACCGAGGCGCCCCGATACAATGCATATTTCATATTGCATCGTTCTCAGTTTTACTTGTACTCACTTGAGTGTGCGTGCGTGCATTAGTGTGTGTGTATTTAGTTCTATACAATTTGATCACAGGTATAGGTTTGTGTATTCTCCACCACAATCAAGACAGTGAAAGTTTTATCATCTCTAGAAACCTCCATTTTGCTCTTTTATAACCACATCCACCTTCTCTCACTCCTTTGCCCATCTCCATTCTTGCCTCTAGGCACTGGAAACCTTGTTCTGCATTTCTAAAATCTTGTCATTTCAAAACCGTTGGGTGAAAAGAAACATACAGCATGTAACATATAGGATTGTCTTTTTCACTCAGCATAATTCTTTTGCGATACATTCAAGTTATTGTGTGTATTCATAATTTGTTCCTTTTAATTGCTGAGTAGCATTTCATGATTATGGATTAAACAGTTGAACTATTCCCTATTCAACTTACCTACATTGTTATAATTGAAGTGACTCTCTTCTAGCCAGCATTAAAAGAAATGTGTTATTTTCATCTAGTTTGTCAATCTTTGTCTTTTTATTGCTATATTAAACCATTTATGTTGAAGGTAAATATTTATGTGTTGACACTTTGACTTTTTATTGTTAGTCTTCCTCTGGTTCTTGTTCTTTTGTTTCTACTTTCTTGCCTTCTTTGGGTTATTTGAACTATTTTTTGGATTCCATCTTTATTTATTTATAGTGTTCTTGAGTATATTTCTTTGTATAGTTTCTTTCTTAGGGTTTGTGTTGAATATTACAATATAAATATGTGACTTAATACAGTCTGCTAATATTGACATTTTATTACTTTGTATTAAGTGTGGAGTTTCACTTCTACCTAGATCTCTTTACTTTCTCCTCTTTAAAATTTCATCAGCTTGAGTATAAGATGATGTTAACATTTTTGTTTCAAGCATCAAATACAAATGATGATTTATGAAACCCATGAAAAAGATAGTCCATTGTATTTACCCACATTCTTATTATTTCTGTTGTTCCTTCTTTTCTGATGCTCCAAGATTTCCTCTTTCATCATTGCCTTTCTATTCGACAAATTACTTTAACGGTTCCTTAAGGGTAGGTCTGCTAACAATAAATTCTTTTAGTTTTTTTCATCTGAAAATGTCTTTACTTTATTTTTATTCCTAAAGGGCAGTGTTCCCAGTCATGAAATTCATGGTTGATTTTTTTCCTTTCAGTAATCGAAAATGATGTGTTAGTTTCTTCTGTTCCTATGTTTCTAGGTGAGAAATCTATTGACAATTGGACATTTTTCCACTACAGTAATGTATCATTTCTCTGTAGCTTCTTTCTTTTTTTTTTTTTTAAATTTTTTTTAATGTTTTACCCATTTCTGGGGGAGAGAGAGAGGGAGAGAGAGAGTGAGCAGGAGAGAGTCAGAGAGAGAAGGAGTCACAGACTCTGAAACAGGCTCCAGGCTCCGAGCCGGCAGTCAGCACAAAGCCCGACGCGGGGCTCGAACCCACGAACCGTGAGATCATGACCTAAGCGAAAGTCGGACGCTTAACCGACTAAGCCACCCAGGCGCCCCTCTGTAGCTTCTTTCAAGATACTTTTACTTGTCTTTGGCATAGATTTCTTTTGGTTTATCCTGTCTGGGATCCCCTGGCTTCTTGAATTTATAGTTTGTGTGTGACTAAATTTTGGAAGTTTTCAATTATTTCTTCTTCAATACTCATTCAACCCCACCCTTTCCTCTTTTTCAGGAGCTCTAATGTCAGAAATGTTTTTTTTTTTTTAATAGCTCCTTAGGTTCTTTACACTCTGTTTATTTTTTTAAAGTTTATTTCTCTCTGTTGTTTAGATTGTCTGTCCAAACTGGGCAAATTATATCTTAAAGTTCAGTGATTCTATCTTCTATCTTCATCATTCTGCTATTGAGCCTAGCCAGTGAGTTAAAAATATACTATTGTATTTATTAGGTCTTTAGTTTCCATTTGGTCTTATTTTCTATTTTATTTGTTGGGTGAGATTTTGTAATTGTTTTAATTTGCTCTAAGAGAATTTCTTATTGATTGTTGAAGCATTTTTATAACAGCTCTTTTAAAATTCTTATCAGATGGGTCACCTGGGTGGCTCAGTCAGTTAGGCGTCTGACTCTTGATTTTGGCTTAGGTCATGGTCTCACAGTTTCATGGTTTTGAGCCCTGCATTGGGCTCTAGAGCCTGCTTGAGATTTTCCTTCTCTCTCTGCCCCTCTCCTGATCACAGTCTCTCTGTTTCTTTCAAAATAAATAAGTAAATATTTTTTTAATTTAAAAGATAAAAATATAATTCTTATCATATAGTTTCAACATCTTTTTCATCTAAGTGTTAATGTCAATTGACTGTTTTTTCTCATTCCAGTTGTGTTCTGAGCTTTGGAATGGCAGGTAATTTTTATTTTTATTTTTATTTTTTTGTATTCTGAACATTATGTCTATTGTGTTATGCGACCCGAGGTCCTATTCAGATCTTTAAACTTGGAACACTTGGGTGGCTCAGCCCGTTAAGCATCCGACGTTAGCTAAATTCATGATCTCATGGTTCATGGGTTCAAGCCCCATGTCAAGCTCTGTGCTGATAGCTCAGAGCCTAGAGCCTGCTTCAGATCTGTGTCTCTGTCTCTCTCTGCCCTCCCCACCTCCACTTGTCTTCTCTCTCTCTCAAGAGTAAGTAAACATTTTAAAAAATCTTTATCTTTAATTTTAACAGACAGTTACCCTGTTTAGGTTTAGTACTCAGGTGCTGGTTTATTTTTCCAGACTGTGGTTTCAAATCAGTTATATTTCAGAGCCTTTGTTCTTCTTGATTTATCTAATGGTGTTGGGACTTCTCACTCACTCTTAGTGCTGATTGAGGCAGTGGAACAAGTTTCCTCAGATTGTACCACCAAGTATTTTAGAGGACGTAGGGAGTCTCAGGTCCATGGAGACAAAGAGGCTTACTGGGCTGGGCCATCTATCATGGCGGCATCTTTCTGTTGGTTCTGCCCACCCACTAAGTATGTCAGGGAATCTCAACATAGTGGAGTCTCTTGTTTATATTTTCCCTAGACTGTAAACTTATGTAGGGAAAACCAAAGTCTGGCAGGCAGTAGTTGTACATCTGTCACTACGTTAAATGGCACAGAATAGACTGTGCGAAAGGGTGCTTTTGGAGGGCTGGCTGTGCTATTCTCCAACACCCAGGGCCTCTTTGATATTCATCTTATCCATGTGACTCACCTGGCTAATAAAATGCAAGCAGGAATAATGAGTGTCACTTACAGGTGGAAGCTTTGAGAGCCAGGAGGATCTTTGCTTTTTATTCTTACTTCTATCACAGTCACTGATGATGTTTTAGATGGTGTCTGTTCCATCAGCCCACATCCCAGAGTGGGAATGATGACAGCTTAGAGCAGAGCCCCCGCAGATGTGGGAAAGCACATTGATGTGAGTGATGTAAATGAGCAAGAACCTTTGTGTGAATCGTGAAGATCTGAGGTGTTGTTTGTCACCGTGGTATCACTTAGCCTATTTTGCAGTGAATTTTGCTTAAAGGAAAATTTGAGTGAAGAGGTAAACCTTGATAACCCTGGAGGGTACTAAAAATGCACAAAACCACATTATCTTAAAAATTACATAAACAAAACGTTTCATTAATTCAGCTTGTGTTCCTTAGTTAAACATAATTAAACATAACATAAACTTTATTCCTTAAATAAACATAAACATTATAGGGGAATGAAAATCCATAATTTTGGTTTAGCGACTTCTTTCTATATTAGAGTAACTGAGTAGTCTATAAAGACAGTGTGCTTTCTAGTAGGTGAATGGAGGGATTTTCAGAGAGAGTTTTAGTTCTGTCTTCTGTGGTCTGAATATGTCCCCCCAAAAATTCACTTGTTGGACTCTAATGCCTAATGTAATATATTAAGAGGTGGGAGTATTTGAGAGATGATTAGGTCACAAGGACTCTGCATATTAATTATGAGATTAATGCCCTTATAAAAGAAGCCCAAAGGAGATCCTTTCCTTATTACCATGTGAGAACATAGCAAGAAGTTGGCATTTGCAACCCTAAAGAGGGTTTTTACCAAAACCTGACTAAGCTAGTACCCTAATCTTGATCTTTCAGCTTCCAGAACTGTGAGAAATAAATGTTTGGTGTTTATAAGCCACCCAGGCTCTGATATTTTGTTATAGCAAACAGAATGGACTAAGATACCATCACCAGAATAGATTCCAGCATTGAGGATTATTGACTTCATGGCTTTTTGCTTCTCCCCCAATATTTGCTATCCATAGCATTTGCATTTATTTGTCAGTCTTCTGCAAACTTCTGTCTCCATCTTATAGCAGTTTTGTTTTGAGATCTCCACAGGTTAGTAATGGAATGAGTTCAGATTGTACCAGACCACAAATACAACCTCCAGTTATGAACAAGACCATAGTCAGGGAAACTGAATACTATCCTAGAGGAAAGAAATCAATTTTACTCTGGGAACTTTTAATAAACTGACAACATTTACATTATTATGATATGATGTTTATTAGATTAAGATGGTCTTGACACATTTTCCATTGCTTGTGATATAATTTGTATTGAGGAAAAGATATCCTGATCTTTTCCTTATGAGGATGAAATACTTTAGTCAAATTGTTAGAAATAAATCTGCACCTTTTTACAATATTGAATGTGTGAAAGTGGAATTATTTTAAAATGAAATTAGGATGACACATGCACCTCTGAATCAGGGAACAGCAAGAAAATTTTGCTTTTTAAGCCTCTTGGCCAAACTCTGTTGCTGCCCCTAAGCACCATTTTTGATTGAAGACATCTGGGACATCCAGCCCATTATTTTTCCATTTTTCTATCTTTATTCTACAGCTGCTGCCACCTATTATTTATTCTGGAGGTTTTTGTTTCTCTTCATTCTAGCAAGGGAATAAATTCCTTCTTATGCATCTACTAGTCTTTTTCTGCTGTTCTGATCAAGGCATATTATAGACTTCTTTATTTTAATAATTTTTATTATCCTCTTGGTGGAAATAAAGACAAACAAAGCAAATATAAAACAATTTGGGCAAATGTCAACATGTAAATAGTCTCACAATGTCCCTATAGTTATTCTCTGGCTTGGAAAAAAATTTTAAGTGAAGTGGATGTGTCAGCACCTCTACTTCATTCCCTGGCCAAACTCCTTCCTTCAGTCCTTAAGGAAAGGCCTTAATTCCTTTCTCAGTTCAATTATTCCTATCCATGTGTTAGTTTCCTTTGTGAGTAGTGAGCTTTTTGAGACTAACTGGTATTTCTTTTCCTCATTTAGATCTCTGGGACCTAGCCCAATGTCCAGGAAATAATAGCTGCTCAACAAATATTTATTAACTATAATGCATTCTTTTTGTGTGTCCAGTCTATCATAACTTAACTCTAATTAAATATTCACAACTGGAATGATAGAGTGGGGAGCTCCATAAATCCACCTCTCCATACAAACAATAAACACACTGGCAAAACCTATAAGAATCAACTTCAAAAGAACTACATGTTAAATTAAAAAGCCTAACAAGTTGAAACATAAAAGGATGGAAAAAGATAGACAATGTAAGCAGTTATCAAAATAGAACTGGGCTATATATACCAGCATTAGACAAAGTAGACTTTAAGACAAAACTGGTTACTAAAGACAAAGATTTTATCTGACAGAGTGGCAATCTCTCAAGAAGACAATAATAAAACTATATATGTAAATAAATCACAAGCCACAGTAACAAAATCTGAAAATGAATGAAGCAAAACTTACAGAATAAAGAAAAAGAGAATTCGATGAGAGTAGTTGGAGATTTATTTCAAAATTGCTATTTTCAATAATGGATAGAAAAACCAGGCAGAAGGTTCACAAGGGAATGGAACACTTGAACAGTGCTATAAAACACATAGACCTAATTGAGAAGCTATTAGCTAGACTGAGTAAGGGAAAAAAAGAAGACTCAATTTTTTAAATGTTTTAAAATTTATTTCTGAGAGAGAGAATGAGAGAGAGAGAGAGAGAAAGCATGAGCAGGGGAGGGTCAGAGAGAGAGAGGGAGACACAGAACCTGCAGCAGGCTCCAGGCTCTGAGCTGTCAGAACAGAACCCGATGCGGGGCTCAAACCCACAAACCGTGAGATCATGACTTGAGCCGAAGTCAGACGCTGAACCGACTGAGCCACCCAGGTTCCCCAAGACTCAACTTTTTTTTTTTTTAAAATTTTTTTAAATGTTTTATTTATTTCTAGGAGAGAGAGAGAGACAGCGTGAGCAGGGGAGGGTCAGAGAGAGGGGAAGTCACAGACTGAAACAGGCTCCAGGCTCTGAGCTGGCAGTCAGCACAGAGCCTGACGCGGGGCTCGAACCCACGAACCGCGAGATCATGACCCAAGCGAAAGTCGGACGCTTAACCGACTAAGCCACCCAGGCGCCCCAAGACTCAACTTTTTAAAATAGAAAAACAAACTCACAAAAATAGAAAACATTACAAGGAAATGCTATGAAATTTATATGCCAACAAATTAGACAACCTAGGTAAAATGGACAAATCCCTAGAAAGACTCAAACTACCAATACTAACTCAGGAAGAAATAAAAAATATGTTTATTTATTTTTAAGAGAGAGAGAGAAACAGAGACAGAGAGACAGAGTGCAAGTGGGGAAGAGGCAAAAAGAGAGGGAGACACAGAATCTGAAGCAGGTTCCAGCCTCTGAGGTGTTAGCACAGAGCTCAACGCAGGTCTCAAACCCACAAACCAGGACATTATGACCTGAGTCAAAGTCGGATGCTTAACCAACTGAGCCACGCAAGAGCCTCTGAATAGACGTTTTTTTTCTTTTTTCTTTTCTTTTTTTTTTTTACAAATAGTTTATTGTCAGGTTTTAAAAGTAAAGACATTGAATTTAAAAACTTCCCACAAGGAAAATTCCAAGCCCAGATGATTCCATTGGTAAATTCTACCAAATGTACTTATCACACACATTCTTCTAAGATAAATAAAATAAAAGATGAGGGACCTTTCCTACTCATTCTGCAAGGACAATTATTACACTTATATTAAAAGCAAAGATGTCACAAGAATATTGACACAACAGCGTTCAATAAATTATGAGCAATTTGGCTATATCAATACATAAAAATCACTGGAAACCAATTTCTGTGTTTACTTTTCATCAGGAGGTGAAAGATAGCCTAATAAGGGAGACTGACTTTCTCTGAAGCAGTACCTATGGTGGAGAATCTGACTTGTTAAGTTTAATCAGTGCCCACCTTGTATGTAGACTGGGCTGCCTAAAAGCTACTTCTGCACAAATAAAGTGATCTGAAGCAGGAGAGATTTATAAGCTGAGTCAATCATCATTAGATTGATTTCATTATGAGGGAAAGACAAAATTTAAAAGAGAACATAGGACTTCTAGCTTTCTTTCCGGCAGTCAAGAAGCTAGGAAGTCACCAATCCAATCTAACAATAAGAGAAGAGCTGAACACACTGGAAAATCAACAACTCTTTTTAGATCCACCAGAGATGTGAGGTCACCAACCTAGAATTTTGACCATGAAAAATTATCCTTCAGAAGTACAGGAGAAATGTTTTTTCAGACAAACAATTTGTTGTCAGTAGACATGACTTGCAAAAAATGTTGAAATAAGTTTTTCAGAGAAAAGGAAAATGACATAGGTCAGAAACCTTGATCTACATAAAAAAAGAAAGAACATGAGGGAAGAAATAAGAAAAGATAAAACCTTTACTTTTCTTGTTCTTAACCTAACAGATAATAGTTGTTATATGTATAAATTATTTTAAAAATATATCATATATAACAACTGTTATAGATATTCTAGTATATTGTTGCTATTGCCTATAGCTTATTATAAGTATATATACATGGTTATGTATGCTTACATACATGGATATATATATATACATCTTATACAGATATATGCTTCTATAGCCTTATGTCTGTAGGAAAAGAATGACAGAAATGAGCAATGATACAAGAGACTGAAGGAATGATTATTGTGTTATTATAAGGTAGTTACACTACCTGTGAAGTGGTATGGTGTTATTTCAAACTTTAGGGTAACACGTAAAAAAGAGTAGAAAAAAAGAACAATTGATATGGAAAGAAAGGAGAGAAAATGGAATCATATAAGAGGCTTAATTAAAACCACAAAAGGCAGGAGTGTGGAAGAGAAAAATAAGAACAAGAAACATGGGTAACAAATTAAAAATAGTAACAGCTATGTTAAATATTCATCTAACTATGTCGATAATCACTTTAAACACCAGTGATCTAAATATACCAATTAAGAGATATAAATCATCATAATGGATCAAAAACCAAGTCCCAATTACATAACTGTCCACAATAAATCCACCTTAAGTATAAAGACACATAAAATGGAGTGTCTGGTTAAGTGTCTGACTCTTGATATCAGCTCAGGTGTTGATCTTATGGTTGTGAGATTGAGCCCCTCCTTGCACTCTGCACTGAGAGTGGATTCTGCTTGAGATTCTCTCTCTCCTTTCTCTCTCTCTCTCACTGTCTCTTCCTCCCTCCCTCTCCTCTCCCTCCCTCTCTCACTCAAAAATTAATAAATAAACTTAAAAAAATAAATATAATGACACATAGAGATTAAAAGTAAAAAGATAGAGAAAGATATACTCAGCTAATGCTAATCAACAAAAAAGCAGGAGTAGCTATATTAATTTAAGACAGGTTGGATTCCAGAGCAAGGAAAGTTATCAGAATAAAGAGGAACATAACATAATTACATGTTATATCCAAGAAGATTTGGCAATTCTTAAAATGCATGTAGCTAAGAATGGAGCACCTAAATTCCAGAAGAAAAAAAACGATGAAACTGCAAGGAGAAGTAGATAAATCTATTACCATAGTTGGAGACTATAATATCCTTCTATCATACATGGACAGATCCAACAGGCAGAAAAACAGTAAGATCATAGTTGCATTCATCAGCATAATTAATCAATATATAATTGACATCTGTTAATTTATCCAACAAAATCAGATTAGACACAACTCTCAAGTTCAAAGGAACATTAACCAATGTAGACCACATTTGGGCCATAATATATACCTTAACAAATCTAAAAGAACAATGTGTTCTCTTAGACAATAAAGGAATTAAGCTAGAAATCAATAATAGATAATAGCTGCAAAATCTCCAAATACTTGGAAATTAAACAGCATACTTCTAAATAATGCATGGATGAAAGAAGAAATCTCAAGAGAAATTAAAATAATTACTTTAAATCAAATAAAAACAATAATCAAAATTTGTGGGCTGCAATGAAAACAGAGCTTAGAGGGAAATTTATACCATTGAATGCATGTATTAGAAAAAAAGAAACATCTAAAATCAATAATCTAATTTTCTATCTTTGATAATTAAAAAAAATAAGTGCAAATTAAATCCCAAGTAAGCAGAAGAAAATTACAAGAATGAGAACAAAATCAATGAAATTGGAAACAAGAAACAAACAATGAAACTGTTGAAACAACAATCAACAAATGCAAAGCGTAATTCTTTGAAAAGAGCAATAAAATTGATAATCATCTAGCCAGGTTAACTAACAAAAAGAGAGAGAGGAGGAGTGAGAGAGAGAAAGAGAGAGGGAAAGAGGAAGGATATAACTTACTAATATTATAAATAAAAGAGGGGATATCACTACAAATTTCATGGACATTAAAAAGATAATAAAGGAATATTATAAACAATTTTATGCTCACAAGTTTGACAATCTAGATGAGATGGATCAAATCTTTGAAAGACAAAATCTGCCAAACTCACACAGGAGAAAGCAAACAATTTGAATAGGTATCTATATCAAATTAATTGAATTAGTAAAATTGTCCTCCAAAACAAAAAGCACCAGGCCTGTATGGGTTCATACCAATCTCTACAATCTTCCAGAAGACAGAAGGAGAGGTAATACTACCTAATTAATTCTATAAGGCAAGATGCAAAAATTCTCAACAAAATGTTAGCAAATTGAATTAAACATTGTGTAGTAAGAATTATACATAGCAGCCAAGTAGGATTTATTACAGCCATAAAAGTTTGGTTCAACATTTTAATTAGTGTAATTGTTCACATCAATAGACAATAGAAGAAAAATCACATGATCACATCAGTAGATACATAAAGACATTTGACAAAATCCAGCATGCATTCAAGATAAAAATTCTATATAAAGGAGGAAATTAGTCTATTTGTTAAAGGCTATCTACAAAAACCTACAACTAATATCGTACTTAATGATTAAACACTTGAAGTATCCACTAAAATTAGAAAGAAAGATCTCTCCTCTCACTATTCTTTCTCAACATCATACTGGAAATTTTAGCTAATAGAGTAAGACAAGAGAGAGAAATAAAAAATATATAGATTGAGAAAGAAGAAAATAAGTCTTATTTTCAGACTATATGATTATCTCAATAAAATCTAAGAGAACAAATAAAAAAATCTCCGGATACTAATAAATGATTGTAGGTTTCAGAACACAAAGTTAATGTATAAAATTCAATCACTTTTTATATACCAGAGTGGGAATTTGAAATTAAAAATTACATTTACATTAGCACTTCCAAAAATTAAATATGTAGCTATAAATATAATAAAATATGTATGAGATATGTATGAGGAGCAATGTAATAAAGCTGAAAGATATCATAAAAGAAATAGTCCATATTCATGGAATACGAAGACTAATATTATCAAGATGTCAGTTTCTCTCAACTTGACCTATAGATTCAATGAAATCTCCATCTAAATCTCAGCAAGTTATTTTCTGGGCATTGACAATTGATAATTAAGTTTATATGGAGAGACAAAACACTCGGAATATCCAACATAATGTTGAAGGAGGACAAAACTGGAGGGGATACTACTTAACCTCAAGACTTAATAT
Source organism: Proteles cristata cristata (assembly GCA_017311185.1). Taxonomy (NCBI): domain Eukaryota; kingdom Metazoa; phylum Chordata; class Mammalia; order Carnivora; family Hyaenidae; genus Proteles; species Proteles cristata. Next base: position 3,514,847 of record JAESUZ010000230.1, on the reverse strand, counting down.
AAAGTCATACTAATCAAGGCAGTGTGGTATCAGCAAAAGAATAGACAAAAGGATCAATGGAACAGAAGGCCCATAAATAGACCCACATAAATATAATCAGCTAATCTTTAACAAAGGAGCAAAAATAATACAATGGAGCATAGAGTGTCTTTCCTACAAATGGTACTGGAACAACTGGATATCCACATGCAGAAAAAAATGTAGACACAGACCTTCCACTTTTCATAAAACTTAACTCAAAATGGACCTAATGTAAAGCACAAAACTATAAAATTCCTAAAAGATCACATAAGAGAAAATTTAGATGACCTTGAGTATGATGATGACATTTTTTAATGTGTTTTTTTTTTCAGGGGAGGAGAGACAGAAGACAAGCGGGGAAGGGGCACACACACACACACACACACACACACACACACACACACACACACACAGAATGTTAAGCAGGCCCCAGGTTCGAAGCTGTCAGCACAAGGCCTAACGTGGGGTTTGATTCCACAGACTGCAAGATCATGATCTGACCCAAAGTTGGACATTTAAATGACTAAGCCACCCAGACGCCCCAGTAATGACTTTTTTGATATGACACCAAAGGCATGATACATGAAATAAATAATTGATAAGATAGATTTCATTAAAATTTAAAAAATTTACTTTGAGAAAAACAATGTCATGAGAATGAGAAAATATTTTCAAAAGACATATCTCATAAAGGACTCATAAAAAATATACAAAGAACACTTAGGATACCTGAGTGGCTCAGTTGAGTGTCCAATGTCAACTCAGGTCATGATCTCACAGTTCATGGGTTTGAGCCCTTTATGAGGCTCTCTGCTGTCAGTGCTGTCAGCCCACTTTGGATCCTGTCCCCCTCTCTCTGCCCCTTTCCCAGTCTCTCTCTCTCTCTCTCTCATAAATGAACACTTAAAAATATATATCCAAAGAACACTTAAAACTCTACAATAATAACACAACAACCCACATTTGAAAATGGCCAAAAGATCTGAACAGACATCTGTCTCACCAAAGATTTAGATGATAAATGTGTTAGTGTTTTCCAGAAATAAAAGAATCAATAGGACTTATTAATTAGGAATTGGATCACATAATTTATGAAGGCTAAGAAGTCTCAGGACCCGCCATATGCAAGCTGGAGTCCTAGAACTGTTAGTATAGTTCCAATTTGAGTCTATAGGGCTGAGAACCAGGAGAATAGATGGTATAACTTTCAGTCTGAGTGCAGAAGAAATCTGATTATCTGGAAAACAGGTAGAGTGAGTAAATTCTTTCTTACTCTGCCTTTTATTCTATCTAGGCTTCCAAAGGATAGGATGAGGCCCACCCACATTGGGGAAGGCAATATGTTTTACTCAGTCTACCGATTCAAATGTTAATCCAGTCCAGAAATATTGTCATAAGTACATCCAGAAAAAAATGTTTAATCAAACATCTGGGCACTCAATGTCCAAGTCAAGGAAAGAAATTGCAAATTAAGATAATGACCTTTAAAATGACAGAATTCCAGAACACTGACAGCATGAAATGCTGGCAAGGATATAAAGCAAAAGGAATTCTCATTTATTGCTGGTAGGCAAAATGATATAGTTATTTTGGAAGACAATTTAGCATTTTTTACAAAACTGAATGTACTCTTACCACACAGTCCAGCAATTGCGCCACCTAGAATTTATTCAAATGAATTGAAAACATGCCCACACAGAAACCTGCACATGGATGTTGATAGCAGCTTTATTCATGATTACCGAAATTTGAAAGCAACCAAGATGTCCTCCAGTAAGTGAATATATAAATAAACTATGGTACATTCAGATATAGAATCATATTCAGCACTAAAAAGAAATAAACTATTAAGCCATGAAAAAACATGGAGGAACCTTAAATTCATATTACTTATGGAGGAAGCCAATTTGAAAAGGCTACATACTGTATGATTCCAACAATCTGACATTCTGGAAAAGGTAAAACTAAGGAGATGGTTAAATTTTCCGTTGTTAACGGGGATTGTGGGGAAGAAGGAATAAATTGGTGGAAAACTGAGGAGTTTAAAAGCAGTAAAACTCGTTTTCTATACAATATTATAATGGTGGATACATGTCATTGTACATTTGTCAAAACCCAAAGAATATACAATACCAAGAGTGAATTGGACCCTAATGTAAATTTAGGACTTTGAGTAATAATAATATGTCAGTGTAAGTTCAGTATACTACTCTGGTGGGGGATGTCAGTAGTCGGGGAAATTGCAAGCATGTGGAGGCAGAATATATGGGAACTCTGACTTTTTGCTTGATTTTTCTGTGAACCTAAAACTCTTCTAAAAATAAAGTTTATTAATTAAAGCAAATAAGTAAGGAAAATAAATATGAGACAGGCAGACAGTCTCCTGTTAGTTCCTTTATACTACCTGCAAGGATTGCTTGGCATGCCTGCACCTTCCATTATTCCCAGTCTTTACAATCTGGAGCACGTGGGAATAAGATATTAGTAAATATGTAGCCACACCATCCTCATGTTAATTCCTCAGTAAAGGGTCTGATCCCAATTTCAGTGTGTGTGAGGAAGAGGGTTTCCCAACACCAACAAGCAACTCCATGACACCAGCTAGGTGTCCTATAATTCAATTCACTTTTACACTATCTACCCAGAGATATCATGGGTTAGATACTACAGGTTAAGGGCCCAGTCTCAAAAGATTTCTCTGTATCCCCACTTTAGATACCAATTGCAAGCCGAGGTTGTCACCTATGCTTCTGACTGATCAGCTATAAATTGGAGGTTCCAATGATTCATCTCTGTCCCCCACCTCCTTGCTTTGGATTAATTTGCTAGAACAGCTCCCAGAACTCAGAGAAACATTTTAATCACTAGATTACTTATTTATTACAAATATATTAAAGAATACAAATCAACAGTCAGATGAAGAGATGAATAGGGTGATGTCCTAAACAAAGGAGCTTCTGTCCCTGTGGAATTTGGGCTCACATGGTAGTGCATGGAAGTATTCTGGTTCATCAACCTGGAAGATCTCTGAAACCCTTCCTTTTGGGTTTTTATAAAAGTTTCATTACATAAGAATGATTTATAAAATGATTTACCATTGGTGATTTATTCAACCCCTAGCCCATCTCGCTCTCTGGAGGTTAGCTGGTGGAACTTGAGTTCCAATGCCTGTAATCACATGGTTGCTTCTCCTGGTAACCTGCCCTCATCCTTAAGTGGGGTCCGAAGTCACCTTATCAGTGTAACAAAAGACACATTTATTGGTTTTATCACTTAAGAAATTCCAAAAGTTTTAGAAGTTCTATGTCAGAAATAGCATGAAAAACAAGTATATATATTTCTTATTATAAATCACAATATCACAGTCAACAGATATTTCTTGAGCATCTAACATATACGAGTTGTGCCTGAAGGTTATGGAATGGAAAATAAGTTAAATGTTCTTTACAAACCCTTGCCCACAAGGACCTAAATCAGGAGGTCACCATCTACTCAGGAAATAGAACATCACTATGAAGCTATTAACGAATATGACAATATTGCTTATTGCTACAGTCAACTGGGTGCTAAGATGATAATTTATGAGCTAATAATTATTTAGCACAGCTATTATTTAATGTGAAAAGTTTTGGTGTTCAAAGAGAGTCACATGAGCTAGGAAACCTTGAGAAGACTTTATTTATAGGGGAAAGTACAGAAGGCATTTTCACATAAGACTTAATGGTTACAATGGTCCCATATTTGGCTTAATATTCTGCCATCACCTTTGAAATTCTTTTTTTTAATGTTTTTTATTTATTTCTGAGAGAGAGAGACAGCCTGAGCATGGGGAAGGTCAGAGAGATAGGGAGACACAGAATCAGTAACAAGCTCCAGGCTCTGAGCTCGCTGTCAGCACAGAGCCCAATGCGGGGCTTGAACCCACGAACCGTGAGATCATGACCTGAGCCAAAGTCGGACGCTTAACCGACTGGGCCACTCAGGCGCCCCTGAAATTCTTAATAAGTTTTAAAATTTATCTGAGTTAGTTACCATATAGTACAAAAATGATTTCAGTAGTAGAACCCAGTGATTTATCCACTACACATAGCACCCAGTGCTCAACCCAGGTGTCTTCCTTAATGCCTCTTGTCCATTTAGCCCGTCCCCTCACCCAAAACCCCTCCAGCAACCCTCAGTTTATTCTCCATATTTAAGAGTCTCTTATGTTTTGTCCCCCTCCCTGTTTTTATATTATTTTTTCTTTTTTCTCTTATGCTCATCTGTTTTGCATATTAAATTCCACATGAGTGAAGTCACATATTTGTCTTTCTCTAACTGACTAATTTTGCTTAACATAATGTACTCTAGTTCCATCCACGTTGTTGCAAGTGACAAGATTTAATTTTTTTTTTATTGCTGAGAAATATTCCATTGTGTGTTTGTGTGTATATATATATACCACCTTCTTTATCCTTTCATCTATAGGTGGACATTTGGGCTCTTTCCATGCTTTTTTTTTTTTTAATGTTTTTTTTTATTTATTTATTTCTAGGATAGAGAGACAGCGTGAACAGGGGAGGGTCAGAGAGAGAGGGAGTCACAGAATCTGAAACAGGCTCCAGGCTCTGAGCACAGAGCCCGACGCGGGGCTCGAAGCCACGAACCGCGAGATCATGACCTAAGTGAAAGTCGGACGCTTAACCGACTAAGCCACCCAGGCGCCCCTTTCCATGCTTTGACTATTGTCAATAAGGCTGCTATAAAGATAGATGTGCATGTACCCCTTCGAATCAGTACACCTGTATCCCTTAGATATATACCTACTAGTGCAATTGTTGGGTCAAAGGGTAGTTCTATTTTTAATTTTTTGAGGAACCTCTATACTGTTCCCAGAGTTGCTGCACCAGTTTGCATTCCCACCAGCAGTGCCAAAAAGTTCCTCTTTCTCTACATCCTCACCAACCTCTGTCACTACCTGAGTTAATTTTAGCCATTCTGACTGGTATGAGGTGTGGTTTTGATTTTTATTTTGCTGATGATGAGTAATGTTGAGTATCTTTTCATGTGTCTGTTAGCCATCTGGATGTCTCCTTTGAAGAAGTGTCTATTCATGTCTTTTGCCAATTTCTTCACTGGATTGGGTTTTTTTGTTTGTTTGTTTTGGGGTTGAGTTTGATAAATTCTTTATAGATTTTGAATACTAACCCTTTATCTGATGTTTCATTTGCAAATATCTTCTTTCATTGCATCAGTTGCCTTTTAGTTTTGTTGATTGTTTCCTTCACCGTGCAGAAGCTTTTTATCTTGATGAAGTCCCAATAGTTCATTTCTGCTTTTGTTGCCCTTGTCTCTAGAGACGTGTCAAGTATGAAGTTGCTGCAGCCGAGGTCAAAGAAGTTTTTGCCTGATTTCTTCTCAAGGATTTTGATGGTTACCTGTCTCACGTTTAGGTTTTTCATCCATTTTGATTTATTTTTTGTGTATGAATGAGGAAAATGGTCCAGGTTCAGGTTCACTCTTCTGCATGTCACTGTCTAGTTTTCCCAACACCATTTGCTGAAATGACTGTATCCTTTTGTGCTTTGTTAAATATGAGTTGGCCATACGTTCGTGGGTCCATTTCTGGTTTCTCTACACTGTTCCATTGATCTGTCTTTGTGCAGTACCATACATACTGTCTTGATGATTAAGGCTTCATAATACAGTTTGAAGTATGGAATTGTGATGCCTCCAGCTTTGGTTTTCTTTTTCAGGATTGCTTTGGCTATTCAGGGCCTTTTGTGGTTCCATACACATTTTAGCATTGTTTGTTATAGCTCTGTGAAGAATGCAGGCGTTATTTTGATAGGGTTGCATTGAATATGTAGATTGCTTTGAGTAGTATCGACATTTTAACAATATTTGTTCTTTCAATCCATGAGCATGGAATATTTTTCCATTTTTTTGTGTCTTCTTCAATTTCTTTCATAAGCTGTCTATACTTGTCAGTGTACAGATTTTTCACCTCTTTGTTTAGGTTTATTCCTAGGTATTTTATGGTTTTTCATGCAACTGCAAATGGGATCAATTCTTTGATTTCTCTTTCTGCTTTATTATTGGTGTATAGAAATACAACCAATTTCTATCCATTGATTTTATATCCTGTGACTTTGATGAATTCATGGATCAGTTCTTTTAAATTTCTTCTTTAGCTTTTTGGTTAGCCCATTTATTCTTTAGTAGGCTGATCTTTAATCTCCAAGTCTTTCCAAATTTTTTCTTGTGGTTGATTTCAAGTTTCTTGTGGTCTGAAAATATGCATGATACGATCTCATTTTTTCTGTACTTGTTGAGGGCAGATTTGTGTCCCAATATGTGATCTATTCTGGAGAATGTTCCATGTGCACTCTAGAAGAGTGTGTATTCTGCTGCTTTAGGATGAAATGTTCTGAATATATCTGTTAAGTCCATCCGGTCCAGTGTGACATTCAAAAACATTGCTTCCTTATTGATTTTCTGTTTAGACAATCTATCCATTGCTGTAAGTGGGGTGTTGAAATTCCCTACTATTATGATATTATTATCAATGAGTTTCTTTACATTTGTGATTAATTGATTTATATATTTGGGTACTGCTACTTTGCGGGAATAAATATTTAAAATTGTTAGATCTTGGTGGATAGACCTTAATGATATAATGCCCTTCTTTATCTCTTGTTACACTCTTTAGTTTAAAATCTAGATTGTCTGATATAGGTATGGGTGTTCCAGCTTTGGTGACCATTAGCATGATAGATAGTTCTCCATCCCCTTACTTTCAATCTTGGAGGTGTCTTTAGGTCTAAAATGGGTCTCTTGTAAACAGTATGTGGATGGATATTATTTTCTTATCCATTCTGTTACTCTATGTCTTTTGATTGGAGCATGTGGTCCATTGACATTTAGAGTGAGTACTGAAAGATCTTAATTTATTGCCGTTGTGTTGCCTGTAGAGTTAGAGTTTCTGGTGGTCTACTGTGGTCCTTTCTAGTTTTTGTTGGTCTTTTTTGTTTTGCTTTCTTTTGTTTTGTTTTTTCTTCCCTTAGAAAGTCCCCTTTAAAAAGAGGCTTGAGGGATTGGTTTAGTGATCATGAACTCCTTTGGTTTTTGTTTGTTTCATATTTCTCAAATTCTTAATACTTTTTTAAATGTTTTATTTATTTCTGAGAGAGAGAGAGACAGCATGAGTAAGGGAGGGTGAGAGAGAGAGGGAGACACAGAATCTAAAACAGGCTCCAAGCTCTGAGCTGGCTGTCAGCACAGAGCCTGACGCGGGGCTCAAACCCAAGAACCGTGAGATCATTACCTGAGCTGAAGTTGGACGCTTAACCAAGTGAGCCACCCAGGGGCCCCTCAAATGTTGCTCTGGGCCCCTCAATTTAGGGCCTTACTTCTGGAAAGAGAGGTTTGATTTGGAAATCACAATTGCTACCACTTCTTGTGTATTCATGAATACCAGGAAGGATCTTAGATGCTTAACTGTTACTTTCTCTAACCCAATCAAGGGAGGAGAAAACCAAGAAAGATTACCTGAAATCAATCAATTTGTGGAAAAGACAATGACCCAAGCCCATTCCTTTTCTTTCTGATTCATTATTTTAAGGTTTCTATATCAATTCTTTAACTGCATTATTTATAATTTAGGATATTTTTAAAATTTTTTGAGAGGAATAAAGCTGCCAACCTCTGTGAATAGTTTGCTCTAGAGATTCCCAAATGTTCTCAGTTCACAACTCATTGCAGCCTAAGATCCCAGTGATTTTCCCCCCAGGCCAAATGAAAGACTTAATATTCCTATTTATGAAGTAGTCAGTTCCAAACATCTTAATAATAATTTATACCCTAGCAAGTTAGTAGTTGATTAAAAATAATATGTACAAATTGAAAGAAATAATATTTTTTTTCTTAACCACAATTTCTTATTTATTGAATATGGATGAACCTGTTGGGTACTAACAACATCTAAAACATTAAAATTTGATTGGAAATGCTACTCTTATTCCTCATCTATCACAACAAACCAAAAACTGCAAAGGCTTGACATCATGGAAGAGAATGTGATCTAATGCCAAAGCTGACTTACCTTGAGCTAGCAGTTCCCGAGGTGTCCTACAGATGTCGCTGTGTTTCCCTAAAAAATTTAAAACATCCAAGGTTCTGATGAATCCCCTGAGTTGCCCAACCCAGGACACAGTTTGTTTATGCAAAGCAATACCTCCTTGCTGGGGGACAGGTATAGGTAGTCCTTTTTCTTCTGCACAATGATATTAGATATGCAGGAAACCATGGAAAGGAAAAAAAATGGGGGATGAAAACTGAATGAAAAAGAGAGTTCCAGAAGTGCATTTTTAAAAATGCAGTATTACACAAATTATACTGGATCAAAATACAGTTGCAATTGCAATAAATTGCATTATCTACTTGACTTTTCGATAACTTAAATAATAAAGTGTAATCCCAAATGGAGACAGCCACTGCTTTCTAGTGTTTTGTTAGTATTAAAACTAGAAGTGTAGTAATGCTCACAAAAATAGTAAATTCCAAAAATTAGTGCTTAAACAATTGTTAGCACCCATGGGTTTCCTTTTATTTTTCCTTCAAGTAAGCTGGCATGTGGAAAACAGAAACTGTATTCAATCACTCACCTATGTCTTGTTAAATTCAACAGATAAGAAAAATAATGATCTTTAATTCTCCTCATTAAAAAACACAAAAGCAACTGTTATAATTTATAATTAGTGACATGCTATTAGTGAGTTGTTAGTTGATTTTATTTAGTAGTAGTTACATAAGTATTTTTGTTTTTTTTAATGCCATGTTGTTTCAAGAAGGATGGATGGATAACTTGATTTTAATGAGAACAGAAAGGTTCTACATCTCATCTTACTGGTTCTTTTTATTTTTGAACTTTGGACTTCTATGTGCTTATTTAAAAATATATGTGGCTACTGCCATCTGTCGGATGGAATTTGAGATTTACTTCATCACAAGGACCTTTTAAACATCCAAATATTTGTTCTTTCCTCCTTTTAACTTCACAGCTTGCCTCCAAAAGGTAAGATTCTGCCTTTAATCTATAGATGTGAGACACAGTTGCTTGCTCCCAGGCCCAGAATCTAATTTATCTGAGGAATATTTTCTGCTGTGGTGAGGCACTTTCTCTTCAGGAGAAACTTTGTACTAAACTAATTTGTACTAAAGACAGAGTATGAGTTTTGTATCTTCTCATAAGACTTAGAAAGTGAGGCAGGCCTGTGGAAGAAGTAAGATGTGTGTGTGTGTGTGTGTGTGTGTGCGCGCGTGTGTGTGTGTGTGTTTGGGAACAAGCATATTTTTTGCATGGGTTAAGAATCTACACCTGACTGGGGCGCCCGGGTGGCTTAGTCGGTTAAGCGTCCGACTTTCGCTCAGGTCATGATCTCACGGTTCGTGGGTTCGAGCCCCATGTCGGGCTCTGTGCTGACTGCCAGCTCAGAGCCTGGAGCCTGTTTCAGTCTGTGACTCCCTCTCTCTCTGACCCTCCCCTGCTCACGCCTCTCTCTCTCTCTCCTAGAAATAAATAAAAAACAAAAAAAAAAAAACTTAAAAAAAAAAAGAATCTACACCTAAGAAGCAGGTATATGAATCAAAATTCTGCTTCTAGACTGTCATACATTTATCAAGCCAGTGATTTCACTTCTCTGGGCTTCAGATTCCTCAGCTGTAAGGTGACATAGCTGGACTAGAACTGAGAACATCTTATGAGCTTAAGATCCATGTGCTTCTATCTTTCCAAGGAGTCATATTCAAAGAGTGGCCTTTGCAGCAGCAAATATGAATTTCAGAAGAAATGCCAATTTGCATCTCTTGAAAAACATGAAAGAAGAACCAATTTACCAGTCTATAAGAAACTCGTCTTGCCAAATGTACCCTTTCTGTCCTCCTCATTTCTTGGTTTTTCTATTTTCCACATGCTCTGATTGTCAACCCTCCTCTATCATTATTTCTCCGTACTCTGAGATGTGACTATTTTCTCTCTCCTTCCTGTCTCCACTCTTGTTTAGCCTCTTTCTTAGTCCTGCCTTCTTCATCTAGCCCCTCAGATTCCTTATTTCTCTACTTATTTCTTTGACTGCATTACAAAGTTCCAAGGATCAGTCTTGGAGAAACAACTTCTTCTTTGAGGTGGGGGAAGGTCAGAGAAGCCGAACCAAGTGAAATACATTTCATATTGGTCTGAGGAGAGAGGCAAGTCAGAACATGCACATCATCAAGCATCCACCCACCAAGAGCCTTGCCTGATACCACTACAGATCCTGTACGTGACTATTAGAGTGTACAATAGAATTTGTTACCTTTGAATTAGAGATTTTTGTAGATAGAGGCTATCTTAATCTTTCTTTTTAATGTTTTTTTTTAATATTTTTATTTATTTCTAGGAGAGAGAGAGACAGCGTGAGGAGGGAAGGGTCAGAGAGAGAGGGAGTCACAGACTGAAACAGGCTCCAGGCTCTGAGCTGGCAGTCAGCACAGAGCCCGACGCAGGGCCGGAACCCACGAACCGCGAGATCATGACCTAAGCGAAAGTTGGACGCTTAACCGACTAAGCCACCCAGGCACCCCAAGGCTATCTTAATCTTATTTTATTTTATTATTTATTTTTATTTCTGAGAGAGAGAGACAGTGTGAGCAGGGGAGGGTCAGAGAGAGAGGGAGACACAGAATCTGAAGCATGCTCCAGGCTCTGAGCTAGCTCTCAGCACAGAGCCCAACGCGGGGCTCGAACCCACGAACTGTGAGATCATGACCTGAGCTGAGGTCAGATGCTTAACCAACTGAGCCACCCAGGGGCTCCTCTTAATCTTATTTTAGTATTTGCTAAAGAAAGAAAGATTGGGATCGTTATTGAACTCATTTCTATTTGCTTTCTTGAAATTTGATGTCCAGAAAACCTGGAGTTTATTTACTTTTTCTTTCTCTCCTTCCTTCATTCAGTCAGTCATGCCATTCATTTACACCACTTTAGAGAGGAAGAGGATTTAGGAAGAACTCCTTTTTGTTTTTTTCTTGAGAATGAAGTCTTGATTGAGCTTTTGGTAAACACAGCCAGAATGGGAGCCTGGAAGTGGGGCTATACTTCTCCAATGTGAGTTCTTAAAACCTATCCTGGGCTAGGCTTGCTCTCTGGGCCATTGCTATCATTCATCTTTCTGCTCTCCCTCCTCTCCTTCTCGTGCTGTGATTTACTATGGGAGGAATGAAGTGCTGCAAGCCCACACAGATAGTTTCTCCCTACAGACAGTTTGGGGAGCTTTGTAGACTTGTCTTTTGCCAATTCTGTCAGTGAGGGCTCAAAGGACTCCAGACAGTTGATGTGGAAGGCCCATAGTGTGTTCAACCTGAGCCATATGCTGGAGGAGATCTGCAGAAGAAAAATCCTGTTCATTATGACAGAGATAACAGCCAGTTCTGCATTTGGTAATGATGATTCATTTCCTTGGTAGAGTTTTGGGAGGATTATAGTTTGAATTTGTAAAAGTCATTTCTATATCTGGCAATGAAGTGATTCTGAGCAATCAGCATGCAGTATATAGAGTTTTGTCATCTTTGGTAATTTCACCAATATCACTGTACTGAGAAAAATATAAAATGGAGCTATAATATTTTTTAATGTTTTATTTATTTTTGAGAGAGAGAGAGAGACACAGTTTGAGCACTGGAGGGTCAGAGAGAGAGAGGGTGTCACAGAATCCGAAGACAGGCTCCAGGCTCTGAGCCAGGTGTCAGTACAGAGCCCGATGTGGGGCTCGAATCCACGAACCATGATAACCTGAGCAGAAGTCAGACGCTTAACCAACTGAGCCACCCAGGAGCCACGGAGCTATAATATTTAAAAAAAGGAATTATTCAAACAAAACTCCATGCTATTATAACAGAGTTCTACCACCACCAATCTCCTTAGGTTAAGTGTGCAAGCTATATATATATTTATATTTGTATGGATGCCTGTATATGTCTATGTACAGTAAATTTTCTGAGCATTCATGCTTTGAAGGACATAATAAAGCAATGAGCAATACAATATTCCCAGCTGCTAGAATTAGTGTGTGTCTCCAAACACTGGATGAGTGGGGAGTCTGAGTGCCTAGAGGATGTCCCGAAATGTCAACATTGTCCTTCCCAGCTTTGCTTATGGAATTGGATAAACATTTGTTTAAAGGTTTGACAGGACACAAAGTGATCCTGTCTGGAGCCAAATCCATCCCCTCAAAAGTCATTTCACTGATACTGGAAGAGCCCTGTCACTCATGGTCCCCAGGCAGAGGACTCGTTTCTAGTGCTAATGTTTACCAGGTCCTTCCCCTAGGATGGAGAGCTGCAGTTCCTAACTCTCAGTTCAGAAGCACATGGCATGGTTCTTCTACTTTTAGTATCTTTTGTACTGGAGGGACCATCATTAAGGACTGGTCTGTGGAGAAAATCATCTCCCTTGTCTCCTGAACAGTAAGTAAACATGGGGGTAGTCCTGCACATTAGAACCTAAGGCACTGATACAAGTTCTAGAGGCTGTGCTGCCCTTGAATGCTGTCCTTGTCAGCAAAGATGCATGGCTTGTAGGATGAGAGGACATTGGCATTTGGTGACTGGGTGGACCTGATTCCTGCGCATTGTGGAGATGCAGAGTTGCTACTCCACCCATGGAGCTATACTATTATGGGATCTCTTGGCAGGAGATGAGGGATAATCTCAAGTATTCAGGCACTCTAATGACTTTAAAACACTATTATGGGATGAAATATAATATAATATTATAATATAATATAATATAAATGCAATATAAGTATATATATTAATATGGGCAAAGGGAGGTAGGGTTTCAAGGGATTAAATGGGAAATTTGACTTTAAGTCTATGGATTCCTTTTATGTTTTATTTTATTTTTTTTTTTTATTTATTTCTAGAAGAGAGAGGGAGAGAGAGACAGGGTGAGCAGGGGAGGGTCAGAGAGAGAGGGAGATACAGACTCTGAAATAGGCTCCAGGCTCTGAGCTGGCAGTCAGCACAGAGCCCGATGCGGGGCTCGAACCCACGAACCGCGAGATCATGACCCAAGTGAAAGTCGGACGCTTAACCGACTAAGCCACCCAGGCGCCCCATTTTATTTATTTTTTATTAAGTATAATTGACATATGACATACTAGTTTCAGATGCATGACATGTTTCAACATTTGTATATATTATATTGCAGAATAAGTCTAGTTAACATTTGTCACCATACAATTTTAAAATATACAATATAATATTATTCACTACAGTCACCATGTTGTGCATTACATTCCCAGGACTTCTTTATTTTATAACTCTAAGTTCATACCTTTTGATCCCCTTCACCATTCCACCAACCCTCCCCTCCTCCATCTTTGCCTCTGGCAAGTACTCTTTTCTCTGTATCTAAGAGCTTGTTTTTGTTTTTGCTTTAGATTCCTCACATCTCTCTAAGTGAATTTCGCCTCTGGCAAATACCCTGTTCTCTGTATCTAAGAGCTTATTTTGTTTTTTGTTTTAGATTCCTCATTTCTCTCAAAGTGAAATTATTTGGTATTTCTCTTTCTCTGTCCAACTTATTTACTTAGGATAACATCCTCAAACTTTATCCATGTTGACATAAATGAAAAAATGTTTATTCTTTTCTATGACTGGCTAATATTCCAGTGTGTGCCTGGTGTGTGTGTGTGTGTGTGTGTGTGTGTGTGTGTGTGTGTGTGTGACATTTTCTTTTTTTTATGTTTATTTTTGAGAAAAAGAGACAGAGACAGAGACTGAGACAGAGTGCAAATGGGGGAGAGGCAGAAAGAGGAAGACAGAATCCGAAGCAGGCTCCAGGCTCTGAACTGTCAACATGGAGCCCAACAGGGGGCTCAAACTCATGGATTGTGAGATCATGACCTGAGCCAAAGTTGGACTCTTAGCCAACTGAGCCACCTAAGTCCCCCCACGTTTTCTTTTTTTTTTTCTTTTTTTTTTTTTTTTTTTACAAATAGTTTATTGTCAAATTAGTTTCCACATAACACTCAGTGCTCATCCCCACAAGTGTCCTCCTCCATGCCCATCCCCCCTCCCCCTCACATCCATCAGTCCTCAGTTTTTGTCAGCATTCAAGAGTCTCTCATGGTTTGCCTCTCTCCCTTTCCCCCACCATTTCCGCCCTTCTTCTCCCCCTTGTTCCTCAGATAAGTTCCTCCTAATCCTCCTATACGTGCAATCATATGATATTTGTCCTTCTCTGCCTGACTTATTTCGCTCAGCATAACACCCTCAAGGTCCATCCATGTTGCTACACATGGCCAGATTTCATTGTTTCTCATTGCCATGTAGTATTCCATGGTATAGATAAACCACATCTTCTTGATCCATTCGTCTGTTGATGGACACATAGGCCCTTTCCAGGTTTTAGCTATTGTGGAGAGTGCTGCTATGAACATTGGGGTACATGTGCTCCTATGCCTCAGCATTTATGTATCCCTTGGGTAAATTCCTAGCAGTGCTATTGCTGGGTCATAGGGGAGTTCTATTGTTAGTTTCCTGAGGAACCTCCACACTGTTTTCCAGAGGGGCTGCACCAGTTTACATTCCCACCACCAGTGTAGGAGGGTGCCCGTTTCTCCACATCCTCGCCAGCATCTAGAGTTCTCTGATGTGCTCATTTTAGCCACTCTGACTGGCGTGAGGTGGTATCTCAGTGTGGTTTTGATTTGTATTTCCCTGATGAGGAGGGATGCTGAGCATCGTTTCATGTGCCTGTTGGCCATCTAGATGTCCTCTTGGAGAAGTGTCTGTTCATATCTTCTGCCCATTTCTTCACTGGGTCGTTTGTGTTTCGGGCGTGTAGTTTGGTGAGTTCCTTGCAGATTCTGGATATTAACCCTTTATCTGATATGTCATTTCCAACTATCTTTTCCCATTCCGTTGTTTGCCTATTAATTTTCTGGGTTGTTTCCTTGGGTGTGCAGAAGCTTTTAATCTTGATGAGGTCCCAATCATTTATTTTTGTTCTTGATTCCCTTGCTTTTGGGGATGTGTCAAGTAAGAAGTTGCTGCAGTTACGTTTTCTTTATCAATTCTTCTGTCAATGGACAGTTAGATTGTTTCCTTGGTTGTTGTGAATAATGCTGTAATGAACCTGGAGGTGCAAATTTATATATGTTGTTGTTGTTGTTTCATTGTTTCAAATTAGTGGTTTCATTACTAAATGGAATTGCAAGATCTTATACTAGTTTTTGTTTATTTGTTTGTTTGTTTGTTAAGGACCACCAAACTGTTTTCATAGTGGTTGCACCAATTTACATTCCGTCCAACTGTGCACAAGGAGTCCTTTTTCTCCACATCTTTGTGAACACTTGTTATTTCTTTTCTTTTTTATAATAGCCATTCTAACATGTATGAAGTGACATCTCATTGTCATTTTGATTTGCATTTCCATGATATTAGTGGTGGTGAGCATCTTTTCATGTACCTGTTGGCCATCTGTATGCCTTCTTTAGAAAAATGTTTATTCGCAATAAACTATTAAAAACAAAACAAAACAAAAAAAACCCTAAAACAGGAAAATGTCTATTCAGATCTTCTGCCATTTTTAAATTAGATTATTTGGGTTTTGTTTTGTTTCGTTTGTTTGTTTTTGGTTTTTTGCTTTGTTTTATTTTGTTCGTTTTTTTGCTGTTGAGTTGTGTGAGTCCTTTATTTTGGATATTAACCTCTTACCAGATACGTGATTTACAAGTATTTTCTCCTAATCAGTAGATTGCCTTTTCATTTTGTTGATGGTTTCCTTTGCTACGCAAAAGGTTTTTAGTTTGATGTAGTATCCTTTATTTATTTTGGCTTTTGTTGTCTTTGCTTTCATTGCATTCATCTCTAAGATTCATCTCAAAGAGTTTACCTTCTATGTTTTATGGTAGGAGTTTTATGATTTCAGGTCTTATATTCATGTCTTCAATCCATTTTGAGTTAACTTTTGTGCCTAATATGAAAGCAGTCCAGTTTCATTTTTTGCATGTGGCTGCCCAGTTTTCCCAACAGCATTTATTGAAGAGACTGTCCTTTCGCCTTGTATATTATTGGCTCCTTTGTCATAAATTCATTGCCCAAATATATGAGAAGGTTATCTCTTGGCTTTCTATTATGTTTATGGAACTCCCTTTTAGATTATCTCATTAAAAAAATGCAACTAGTTAGGTTTTTCTATTAAAACTGGCTATAAGTTGACTTTGAGTTTATCGAAGGTGCATATTTTCCTACTTTGATAAGGCCAAGTGACCACTAGTAAGGACTTACTGTTACAGTTATCACCAACAAGACAGAAGCTGAGACGTGAACAGTAGCTGATGCATGAATGGTGATAATTGTCATTCATGGAGCCCTTCTGTGACTGTGCTGAGAGCATCATATGGGTTATCACATTTATTTCCCAATGCAACTCATGGGACAGGGACTCTCATTTCTGTTTTCAAAAAGGAAATTGAAACTCAAGGGAGGCTTACATAGCAGAACCATGCTTGGATTCAGCAACCTTGTCCCTAAAGCCCTGACTTAAGATGGGAAGCTTTGCTTCTTCCAGGTGCTCTAACAAGGAGCCAGGTATAGTGGAATTCCCTCTAGGGTGGGTAAGAAGCCCTATTTTATGGTGCAAAATCAGTGAGTCCCTGCTCTCATGGAACTTATAAACTTGTTACAGCACTGATCTAAAATATTAACTATTAACCACTTACTGCTATTCCAGAAACAATTTTGCTTTATTATACCATCATAACTAATATCTTATTGTATGTTTACAAATCAAATGTATTTTACTATATCTTGAGAAATAACAGCTTAATCAGGTAGATACTTTATTAATTTATCTATCTATCTATCTATCTATCTATCTATCTATCCATTCATACATAAAACTATCCATCCATCTAACAACTGTTGATTTTGACCTAGTGTCAAGTGTCTCTGGTTGAAGTTTGAGAGTCATACAAAAATGTTAACAAACAGACATAGCTTCTTCCCTAAAGGCACCCAGAGTGTAGCTGGGGGAGACCCTCTACCTACAGAATTTTAACTGTAACACAAGGGAGAATGAGGCAAGTGCTGTGGAAGAATATGAGTCTGTAAGAGAATGAGTTTTCCTTGAGAGTCATATAAATTCTGATGAAAGAGCAGGACTTTGAAAGGGGAGATGGGCTGGTGGAGAAGACGTTCCAAATGAGCAAAGGGGCAGGTGTTGGGAGGTTCAGACTTGTGGGACTTGGGAATGTTAATGGGGGTGGGGAGAGCTAGAGCAAAGTTGAAGAAGCAGGCTAGGACTAGGTCACAGAGGGCTTGAGCATCAAGGTAGGTGGCTTAGGCTAAATTCATTAGGAATGAGTTTTATGAAAGCTTTTACAAGAGAGAAACCCATGTAACAGGTTTAGTAAGAAATCAAGCTGGATATACGCTGGGTAGAATCCTGGCTCTCTTGTAAGTTGTTCTCAAAGCCTCAGTTCCCATTCTCACATCGGTAACCTGATAGAAATGAAAAAACCTTGTGGTTTTGTTTGGAGGATCCAGTGCAATCACATGTGTGAAGTGTCCATTGGAAATCCTGAGGCACAGAAGCACTCTGACAAGGTGGCATTCTGATGATGTCAGGAGAATGGTGCATTGGGAAGTCTCATTGTAGTGGCAGATGGTGAAGGCAGAAGTCTAGTTAAGAAAACTACAGTGGTTGTGTGAGATAGCTGAAGTTTAAATAGAGGGTGAGCAAAAATGGAACAAAAGCAGAGACAGATCTGAGTGAAAAGGAAGAATGGATGCAAACTGAGGCCTGAGAGGGGGTGTGATTATTATAGTGAAGGGGCTGTGGAAGCAAGTAAGACCAAAAGGGGTTCTGGAGATCTGGGATTCCCAGCAGCACCCTGCCCAGGGCTTAGTTACCATGAGTCTAGAACAGTCCTTTTGTGGAGTCAACTTTTTCTTTCAAACCACATCAAATTCCACGATTTCCAATTTTCACACAAGTTTCTGATGTCTGATGCCAAATTTACAGCTTGAGGTAGCAGAGAATTTTTAGTTTTCCTTAGGGCTCAAACCTCATAGTGCTGCTTGGCTTCTCCCCATGCATCCAGCTTGGCCAAGAAAACTATTCTTTGTTTTGCTTTGAATGGAAAGCATGATGCTGTGTGGCTCTTGACATTTACTTTACGCTGGAAGCAAAACTTCATCTTGGCACACAGTGGTGGTGGGTTGAAAAGATAGTCCTCAGCAGGCATATTTTCCCCATTTGTACCTTAATGCTCAGCTTCAAACACTTTAATCCCTGATGGCATTGTTTACAACCATGCTAAAAAAACAGTCTTAAGGAACAAAAATAACTCATGATTATTTAACTATAATGGGATGGATACTTATAAGCACCTTGAGTAGGGAAAACAAGTAGGCATCTACCATATGAAAAATGTATCATAGGGGAAGGTTGAAATTAGGCTAATGAATCTGACAAAATGGTTTTAAGTGAAATTGTTAAATTAATACATTATTAATTTATTACTCACTGTCTTCTTTAAAATATTTTAATCTTTTATTTATTTCCTTTTTTAATAGTTTATTGTCAAGTAGATTTCCATAGAACACCCAGTGCTCATCCATATAAGTGTCCCCCTCCATGCCTATTACCCCTCTACCCCTCACCTGCACCCCCATTAAACCTCAGTTTGTTCTCTGCATTCAAGAGTCTCTCATGATTTGCCTCCCTCCCTCTCCCCAGCTATTTTTCCGCTTCTTCTCCCTCACAGTCCTCCGTTAAGTTCCTCCTGATCCTCCTATACGCGCAAACATATGGTAAATTCCTAGCAGTGCTATTGCTGGGTCATAGGGGACCCTTCTCTTTCTGTTGCTTTCTTGTTGGTATATAAAAATGCAACTGATTCCTGTATGTTGATTTTGTATCCTGCCACGTTGCTGAATTCATGGATCAGTTTTAGTAAGCTTCTGGTGGAGTCTGTTGGGTTTTCTATGTAGAGTATCATGTCGTCTGCAAAAAGTGAAACTGACTTCTTCATTGCCAATTCTGATGCCTTTTATTTCCTTTTGTTGTCTGATTGCTGATGCTACAACTTCCAGCACTATGTTAAACAACAGTGGTGACAGTGGACATCCCTGTCGTGTTCCTGATCTCAGGGGGGAAGCTTTCAGTTTTTCCCCATTGAGGATGATGTTAGATGTGGGCTTCCCATAGATGGCTTTTATGATGTTTAAGTAAGTTCCTTCTATCCTGACTTTATTGAAGGTCTTTATTAAGAAGGGATGCTGTATTTTGTCAAATGCTTTCTCTTCATCTATCGACAGGATCATATGGTTTTTATCTTTTCTTTTGTTCATGTGATGTATCAAATTGATTGATTTGTGAATATTGAACCAGCCCTGTAACTCAGGAATGAATCCCACTTGATCATGGTGGATAAATCTTTTTATGTGCTGTTGGATTCGATTTGCAAGTATCTTGTTGAGGATTTCTGCATCTGTATTCATCGAGGATATTGGTCTGTAGTTCTAATTTTTTCTGGGTCTCTGTCTGGCTTGGGAATCAAAGTGATGCTTGCTTCCTAAAATGAATCCAGAAGTTTTCCTTCAACTTCTATTTTTTTGAAATAGCTTGAGAAGAATGGGTATTAATTCTGTTATAAATGTCTGGTAGAATTCCTCAGGGAAGCCATCTGGCCCAGGGCTTTTCTTTGTTGGGAGAATTTTGATAACTGATTCTATTTCCTCACTAGTTATGGGTCTGTACAGATTTTCTATCTCTTCTCGTGAATTTTGGTAGTGTGTGCTTAGGAATTTGTCCATTTCTTCTAAGTTGTCCAATTTGTTGGCATATAGTTTTTCATAGTATTCCCTGATAATTGCTTATATTTCTGAGGGGTGGCTGTAATAAGTCCATTTTCATCTATGATTTTGTCTATTTGAGTGCTGTCTCTTTTCTTTTTGAGAAGCCTGACTAGAGGTTTGTAAATTTTGTTTATTTTTTAAAAAAACCAAGTCTTGGTTTCTTTGATCTGTTCAACTGTTTCTTTGGTTTCTATATTGTTTATTTCTGCCCCGATCTTTATTACTTCTCTTCTCCTACTGGGTTTGGGATGCTCTTGCTGCTCTCCCTCTAGTTTCTTTAGGTGTGCTGTTAGATTTTGTGCTTGTACTTTTTGTAATTTCTTCAAATAGGTCTGGAGTGCAATGTACTTTCCTCTTAGGAGTGCCTTTGTCACATCCCATAGAATTTGGATTGTTGTATTTTCATTTTCATTTGTTTCCATATATTTTTTTAATTTCTTCTCTAATTGTATGATTGACCCATTCATTTTTAGTAAGGTGTTCTTTAACCTCCATGTTTTGGATGTTTTCCACACTTCTTTCTGTGATTGATTTCAAGTTTCATAGTATTGTGATCTGAAAGTGTGCATGGTATGATGTCAATTCTTTTCTATTTATTGAGAGCTGCTTTATGTCCCAGTAGGTGATCTATCTTGTAGAATATGCCATGAGTACTTGAGAAGAAAGTGAATCCCATGGCCTCAGGATGTAGAGTCCTAAATATATCTGTCAAATCTATCTGGTCCAATGTATGATTCAAGCCCATTGTTTCTTTAGTAATTTTCTGCCTAGTTGATCTATCATTGTTGTCAGTGGAGTATCAAAGTCCCCTGCTATTAGCACATTCTTAACCGTAAGATTGTTTCTGTTTGTGATTAATTGTTTTATACATTTAAGTGCTCCCATATTTGGTGCGTAGACATTTATAATTGTTAGCTCTTCCTGATGGATAGACCCTGTAATTATTATATAATGCCCTTCTTCATCTCTTGTTACTGTCTGTACTTTTAAGTCCAGTTTGTCTGATATAAGTGTAGCTACTCCAGCTTTCTTTTGACTTCCAGTAGCATGATGGATATTTCTGCATCCCCTTACTTTCAGTTTGAAGGTGTCCTCCAATCTAAAATGAGTTTCTTGTAGATAGCAAATAGATGGATTTTTTTTTTTATCCATTCTGCTACCCTATGCCTTCTGATTTGGGGCATTTAGTCCTTTTACATTCAGTGTTATTATTGAAAAATATGGGTTTAGGTCATCGTGTCCTTTGTGAGATTCATGCTTGTGGTGGTGTCTCTAGTATCTTGTGTTCCTGCAGCATTTCCTTCAGAGAGTCCCCCTCAGGATTTCTTGTAGGGATGGCTTAGTGGTGACAAATTCTTTCAATTTTTGTTTATTTGGAAAGACTTTTCTCTCTCCTTCTATTTTGAATGACAGGCTTGCTGGATAGAGGATTCTTGGCTGCATATATTTTCTGTTCATCACATTGAAGATCTCCTGCCTTTCCTTTCTGGCCTGCCAAGTTTCAGTAGATAGGTCTGTCACCACTCTGATAGGTTTCCTTTTGTATGTTAGGGCCCTTTTCTCCCTAGCTGCTTTCAGAATTCTCTCTTTGTCCTTATATTTTGCCAGTTTCACTGTGATATGTCATACAGAAGATAGATTCAAGTTACGTCAGAGGGGAGTTCTCTATGCCTCTTGGATTTCAGTGTCTCTTTCCTTCCCCATATTGGGGAAGTTCTCTGCTATAATTTGTTCAAGGACTCCTTCAGTGTCGTTCCCTCTCTCTTCCTCTTCTGGAATTCTTATGATATAGATATTATTCCGTTTGATTGTATCACTGGGTTCTCGAATTCTCCTTTCATGTTCCTGGATCAGTTTATCTCTCTTTTTCTCAGCTTCCTCTTTTTCTATAATTGTGTCTTCTAAGTCACTTATTCTCCTTTCTGCCTCTTCATTCCGTGCATTGGATGCCTCCATTTAATTTTTCATTTCACTTATAGCGTTTTTTAATTCATCACAACTATTTTTAAGCTCCATAATCTTTGTAGCAGTAGTTTCTCTGATGTCTTCCATGCCTTTTTCAAGCCCAGCCATTAATTTTATGACTATTGTTCTAAAATCTTGTTCAGTTATGTTGCTTATATCTGTTTTGAGCAGTTCTTTAGCCGTCAGTTCTTCCTGGAATTTCTTTGGAGGAGAGTTCTGTTTCTTCATTTTGGTTAGCTCTCTATCTCTTGTTAGCTTTAAAAGCTTGTTATGCACTCTGCTCCTGCGAGTGCTGCTGTATCAAAGCACTGTCCAGGGTCTGTCCGTTCAGAAAGTGTCTTTGATGGTGTCTCTTGGTCTCTCTTGTTGAGACCTTGGTTCTTTTATTTTCTTATGCATAGTGGTATTTGGGACTCTCCATCATGTGTACTTTAGTTTGTTTCTTGAGTTAGCCCTGGAAAAAGAAACAGACAGACAAACACACAGGGAACAAAGGCACACCAACGCACAGACAAATCCAACAAACATGCAAACCGAAAGGGAAAAAGAAGTAAAAAACGAAGGACACGTTTAAAAAAAGAAGAGGGAGGGAAGATGAATAAAAAATAAAAATACATAAGAAAGAAAAAAGAAAAAGAAAGAAAAAAGAAAAAACCCAATAGACAAAGGACAGTCTAAAGCATAGAACCAGAATTTCCAGCTACAAACAAAGAGCAAGGTGTATGCAGTGCTGATGGAAGAGCATATACAAAGAGAGAAATGACAGGGCGGGGAGGAAGCAAAATTGGAAATGAAATGTGTAGGCAGAAAGACTAAGAGGCTTAACTCAGAGAAAGAGGGGAATATGGTTAGAGATGAGGTGAAAGAAATGATGATAACGCTAGTCAGAGAAACTGTATAGTTTGATTACTCCAGAAAGAGAGAGATAGAAAGGTAGCAGTGGAGGTGTAGAATATAGATCTAGAGAATGGATTAAATATGACTGTTTATACAAGCCAGTGAGTAGAATTAATCAGGGCAGTGCATTCATGTTGGTCTTGCCCCGACTCCAGTAAAAGAAAAAAAAAAAAAAGGCAGCTCTCTAGGGGGGATAGCCATGGTTTAGTGTAGGCAGGTTTTAGCTTCTAGTGTGGTCCACGGGGGTCCTGCCTTGGTGGTTGTGGGGAGAAGAGTGGCGGCGCCCCAGCCTTCTTGAATCAAGCATTGCAACTCACTCTGGGTCTGATCTCCCTGTGCTAGGGGCATAGCCAAAGTGGGCTGTGCTCTATATCCCAAGCCAGGCCTTGTTTCCAGATCGTAGACCGTGTGCCCCATTGATATCGCCCAAAATATAAACTCGCAGGTGAGTCCCTCAGATCAGTTTCAAGCCTCTTGCCTCCCCCCCGGAGGATCCAGCCGAACCAGAAACACAAAGGCGTGGCTTCAGGCCGCGTCCCCTCCAGGTCGAGCTGGCAAGCGAAGAGCAGTTTCTCCCGGGGTCCCCTGGTATGAGTGCATTCTCCTAGGCTCAGCTGGACAGCAAGAAACCGAATCCCTCTGTGTCCTGAGCAGAGGTTTTCCTCTTCTCCAGGCACAGGGACAATGTCTTGAGCAGTTTCAGCCACTCTCTTTTTTTCTCCTAGACTCACCACAGTTCCCCTAAAAGGAGGATTCCCCCCTCACTCTTTGTCTCCTGTACTGGCCTGATTTTATCTTCCCCAGTTCACCCTCATGCTATAAGGTGTTCTCAGCAGACTCTGTCTCCTTTTCCTTCCAAACTTCTGGATTCTGTAAGGGTTCCTATGACTTCAGGCCTTCTCTGTTTGAGAGATGAGGGCAAAGGAAATGTATGGAGCTCCCTACTTCTCTGCCATCTTGCTTCCTCTCCTTTGTTATTTATTTCTGAGAGAGAGAGAGAGAGAGAGAGAAAGAGAGAGGGAGAGGCAGCATGAGCAGGGGAGGGTCAGAGAGAGAGGGAGATACAGAATCAGAAGCAGGCTCCAGGCTCCGAGCTGTCAGAACAGAGCTCATCGTGGGGCTTGAACGCTTGTGAATGTCCTTGGCAAGAGAAGGCCATAATGGAAAGGCTCAGAAATTTGTGCTTTTCTTTAAACTTTTTATTTAAATTCCAGTTAATTAAAATATATTGTAATATTAGTTTCAGGTGTACAATATTGTGATTCAACAATTCCATACAACACCTGGTGTTCATCGCAAGTGCAGTCCTTCTTCCCCATCACCTATTTAGCCCATCCCCCTACCTACCTCCCGTCTGGTAACCATAAGTTTGTTCTCTATAGTTAAAAGTCTGATTCTTGGTTTGCCTCTTTCTTTCCTTTTATTTTTTTCACTTTTGCTCCTTTTTTGGGCGTTTTTTTTGTGTGTGTGTGTTTAATGATCATTATTTTATTTTATTTATTATTTTTTTACAAATAGTTTATTGTCCAGTTAGTTTCCATATAACACCCAGTGCTCATCCCCACAAGTGCCCTCCTCCATGCCAATCTCCTCCCTCCCCCCTCCACAACCATCAGTCCTCAGTTTGTTCTCAGTATTCAAGAGTCTTTCATGGTTTGCCACTCTCTCTCTTTCCCCCACTATATCCCTCCTTCTTCTCCCCCTTGGTCCTCCGTTAAGTTCCTCCTAATCCTCCTATACGTGCAATCATATGGTATTTGTCTTTCTCTGTCTGACTTATTTCGCTCAGTATAACACCCTCAAGGTCTATCCATGTTGCTACACATGACCAGATTTCATTCTTTCTCATTGCCATGTAGTATTCCATCATATAGATAAACCACATCTTCTTGATCCATTCGTCTGTCGATGGACACTTAGGCTCTTTCCATGTTTTGGCTATTGTTGAGAGTGCTGCTATGAACATTGGGGTATGTGTGCTCCTATGCATCAGCACTCCTGCATCCCTTGGGTAAATTCCTAGCAGTGCTATTGCTGGGTCATAGGGAAGTTCTATTGTTAACTTTTTGAGGAACCTCCACACTGTTTTCCAGAGGGGCTGCACCAGGTTACATTCCCACCAACAGTGTAGGAGGGTGCCCGTTTCTCCACATCCTCGCCAGCATCTAGAGTTCTCTGATTTGCTCATTTTAGCCACTCTGACTGGCGTGAGGTGGTATCTCAGTGTGGTTTTGATTTGTATTTCCCTGATGAGGAGGGATGCTGAGCATCGTTTCATGTGTCTGTTGGCCATCTGGATGTCCTCTTTGGAGAAGTGTCTGTTCATATCTTCTGCCCATTTCTCTACTGGGTTGTTTGTTCTTCTGGTGTGGAGTTTGGTGAGTTCCTTATAGATCTTGGATATTAACCCTTTATCTGATATGTCATTTGCAACTATCTTTTCCCATTCTGTTGGTTGCTTATTGGTTTTGTGGGTTGTTTCCTTTGCTGTGCAGAAGCTTTTAATCTTGATGAGGTCCCAATCGTTTATTTTTGCTCTTGATTCCCTTGCTTTTGGGGATGTGTCAAGTAAGGAATTGCTGCGGTGGAGGTCAAGGAGGTTGTTTCCTGCTTTCTTCTCTAAGGTTTTGATGGTTTCCTGTCTCACGTTCAGGTCCTTTATCCATTTTGAGTTTATTTTTGTGTATGGTGTGAGAAAATGATCTAGTTTCATTCTTCTGCATATTGCTGTCCAGTTCTCCCAGCACCATCTTTTAAAGAGGCTGTCTTTTTTTCCATTGGATATTCTTTCCTGATTTGTCAAAGATTAGTTGACTGTACACTTTTTTTTAATGTTTTATTTATTTCTAGGAGAGAGAGAGACAGCGTGAGTAGGGGAGGGTCAGAGAGAGAGAGGGAGTCACAGACCGAAACAGGCTCCAGACTCTGAGCTGGCAGTCAGCACAGAGCCCGACGCGGGGCTGGAACCCACGAACCGCGAGATCATGACCTAAGCGAAAGTCAGACGCTTAACTGACTAAGCCACCCAGGCCCCCCGGCTGTACACTTTTGAGTTCACTTCTGAGTTCTCAATTCTGATCCATTGGTCAATGCGTCTGTTTTTGTGCCAATACCATACTGTCTTGATGAAGACAGCTTTGTAGTAGAGGCTAAATTCTGGGATGGTGATACCTCCCGTTTTGGTTTTATTCTTTAGTATTACTTTGGCTATTTGGGGTCTTTTATGGTTCCATACAAATTTTAGGATAGTTTGTTCTAGTTTTGAGAAGTATGCTGGTGCAATTTTGATTGGGATTGCATTGAATGTGTAGATTACTTTGGGTAATAATGACATTTTAACTATATTTATTCTTCCAATCCATGAGCACGGAATGTTTTTCCATTTCTTTGTGTCTTCTTCAATTTCTTTCATAAGTTTTCTATAGTTTTCATCATACAGATCTCTTATATCCTTGGTTAGGTTTATTCCTAGGTACTTTATGGTTTTTTGTGCAATTGTGAATGGGATCAGTTTCTTGATTTCTCTTTCTGTTGCTTCATTGTTGGTGTATAAAATGCAACCGATTTCTGTACGTTGATTTTGTACCCTGCCACTTTGCTGAATTCTTGGATCAGTTCTAGTAGGCTTCTGGTGGAGTCTGTCGGGTTTTCTATGTAGAGTATCATGTCATCTGTGAAAAGTGAGAGTTTGACTTCTTTGCCGATTCTTATTTCTTTGATTTCCTTTTGTTGTCTGATGGCTGATGCTAAGACATCCAGCACTACATTAAACATCCTTTTTTTTTTTAATCCCACGTATGAGTAATATCATATGGTATTTGTCTTTCTCTGACTGACTTATTTTACTTAGCATAATACTCTCTATCTCCATCCAGGTTGTTGCAAATGGTAGGATTTCATTCTTTTTATTTTATTTTATTTTTGTTTTTATTTAAATTCCAGTTAGTTAATATACATTGTAATATTAGCTTCAGGTATACAATTTGCTGATGGAACACTTCCATACAACACCTGGTATCCTTACAAGAGCACTCCTTTTTCCCCATCACCTATTTAAGCCATCTCACCATCAACATCCCCAGTAACCATCAGTTTGATTTCTAAAGTTAAGAGTCTGTTTCTTGGTTTGCCTCTCCCTCTCTTTTTTCCTCCCTATGCATTTATTTTCTTTCTTAAATTCCACATGTGAATGAAATCATATGGTATTTATCTTTCTCTGACTGACTTATTTCACTTAGTATAATACTCTGTAGCTCCATTCATTTATTGCAATGGCAAGATTTCATTCCTTTTTATGGATATGGTATACATACTCTTCTTTATTCAACAGTTGATAGACAATTGGGCCATTTCCATAGTTTGGCTCTTGTAGATAATGCTGCTATAAACATTGGGGTGCATGTCTCCCTTTGAATTAGTATTTTTGTATTATTTTTGTAACTACATAGCAGTACAATTGCTGGATGGCAGGGTATTTCTATTTTTAACTTTTTGAAAAACCTCCTTACCGTTTGTCACAGTGGCTGCACTAGTTTGCATTCCCACCAACAGTGCAAGAGAGTTCTTTTTCCTCCATGTTTCCTCAACACTTGTGGCTTCTTGTGTTGTTGTTTTAGCTATTCTGATAGGTGTGAGGTGATACTTCATTATAGTTTTGATTTGTATTTCCCTGATGATGAGTGATATTCAACAACTATTTATGTGTCTGTTGGCCATCTGTATGTCTTCTTTGGAAAAATTTCTATTCATGTATTCTGCCCATTTTCAAATTATTTATTTTTGGGATGTTGAGTTTGATAAGTTCTTTATAGATTTTGGATACTAGCCCTTTATCAGATATTTCATTTGCAAATATCTTTTCCTATTCCATAGGTGGTCTTTTAATTTTGTTGATTGTTTCTTTTGCACTGAGGAAACTTTATATTTTGATGAAGTCTTAAGTGTTTATTTTTGCTTTTGTTTCCCTTGCTATTATTACCCTTTCTTACCTATTTGGAAGTTGTTTTGACTGACACCAAGGAGGTTACTGCCTGTGTTATCCTCCACGTTTTTAAGACCTTCGTGTCTTTAAGTCTTGAATCCGTTTTGAATTTATTTTGGTGTATGGTAAAAAAAAGTTGTTCAGTTTTATTCTTTTGCATATTGCAAATGCAATACCATTTGTTGAGGATACTGTCATTTTCACATTGGATATTCTTTTCTGCTTTGTCAAAGATTAATTGACGATATAGTTGTACGTTCATTTATGGGTTCTCTATTCTGTTCCATTGATCTATATGTCTTTTTTTATGCCAGTACCATATTGTTTTGATGGTTACAGCTTTATGACATAACTTGAAGTCTGGAATTGTGATGCCTCAAGTTTTGCTTTTCTTTTTCAAGGCTCTTTTGGCTATTTGTCTTTTGTGGTACATATATTTTGCAGTAAACATATATTTTGAGGTACATATTTTGGACTGTTTGCTCTAGATCTATGAAAAATTTTGTTGGTGTTTTGAGAGGGATTTCATTACATGTGTAGATTGCTTTGGGTAGTATAGACATTTTAACTATATTTGTTCTTCTAATCCATGAGCATGGAATGTCTTTCCATTTCTTTGTGTCCTTCTCAATTTCTTTCATTATAGTTTTTAGAGTACAGGTCTATCACCTCTTTGGTTAGGCTTATTCAGAAATATCTTGTGATTTTTAGTGCAATTATAAGTGGAATTGATTCCTTAATTTTTCTTTCTACTTCTTCATTATTGGTGTATAGAAATGCAACAGATTTCTGTACATTGATATGTATCCTGTGAGTTTACTGAATTTGTCAGTTATAATAATTTTTGGTGGAGTTTTCCAGGTTTTCTATGTAGAATATTATGTCATCTACAAATATTGAACGTGTTTCTTCTTCCTTGCTGGTTTAGATGCCTTTTATTTCTTTTTGTTATCTTATTGTTGTGACTAAGACTTATTTAAGTACTATGTTAAATAATTGGTGAGAATGGATATCCTTGTGTTCTTCCTGACCATAGAGGAAAAGCTCTCAGCTTTTTTTCCCATTGAAATTTGTGGGTTTCTTGTATATGGCCCTTATTATTTTATGATAGATTTTCTCTAACCCTACTTTGTTTGGGTTTTTATCATGAATGAATGTTGTACTTTGTCAAATGCATCTATTGAAAGGATCATATGGTTCTTATCCTTTCTTTTATTAATATAGCACATCATTATGATTGATTTGCAAATAGTGAACTATATTTACAGCCTAGGAATAAATCTCACTTGATCATGGTGAATGATTCTTCTAATATACTGTTGGATTTAATTTGCTAGTAATGTTGAGAATTTTTGCATCCATGTTCATTAGGGGTGTTGGCTTGTAGCTCTCTTTTTAAATGGAGTCTTCATCTGGTTTTGGTATCAGAGTAATGCTGACCTCATAGAATGAATTTGGAAGTTTTCTTTCTTTTTCTATTTTTTTTTGGGGGGGGAATAATTTGAGATGATTAGGTATTAATTCTTCTTGAAATGTTTGGTAGAATATGCCTGTGAACCCATCTGGGCCTAGACTTTTGCTTGTTTGGAGATTTTTGATTAGTCATTCAATTTCTTTGGGTCTGTTGGTGATCGTTCTGTTCAAATTCAAGTTTTCTATTTCTTCCTGTTTCAATTTTGGCAGTATATGTTCCTAGAAATATATCCATTTCTTCCACGTTGTCCACTTTGTTGGCATATAGTTTTTCATTAATATTTTTTAATGTTTTATTTATTTCTTAGAGAGAGAGAGACAGAGAGACAGAGAGAGAGAGAGAGCATGAGCAGGGGAGGGTCAGAGAGAGAGGGAGACACAGAATCTGAAACAGGCTCCAGGCCATGAGCTAGCTGTCAGCACAGAGCCTGACGCGGGGCTTGAACCCATGAACTGCTGTCAGAGGCTGCGCCAGCTCCGACAGGTCCAGGGGTCCCTGAAGGATGGACAGTGTCAGCAAAAGAGAGTGAGAGAGCCCCGAGATCCTTTCTGATCACCAGGCAGGTATCTCCGTCCTGTCGGTTTTGGTGTCTTTATTTATAGGTCAAATGTTAACATGGCATCAGGAAATGGAATTTTTACAATGGATAGCTCTTTGTGATAAGGTGTTTTTGGAAAATGTACAGAAACCGGTTTTACAGAAGTCTTCTTGCAGAACAGCCCCAATTATAGTGCGGTAGAGTAACTAAGAAAATAACAAGGTGTTCACATTTTAATAACACTAAGATTAAGTCATAGGTTTGTAGATACTCTTATCCATCCTCATCACAGCTGCCAGGGTAAGGGAAGGTGTTTGTGCAAGGTAGGCCTTAGGGAAGGGGCTCCTATACACCATCACTTAGCAAAGGTGTAGGTACTAACTTATCTTCTGTCCTTCTATCTAGGTTAGGCTCTTTGTCTCCAGGCAAGATTTGATTTTCCAGTTATATGCTTTATTGCACCAGAGAGCCAACCATATCTTTAAAGAGTTTAGCTTATTTCCCAATACGTAGAATAGCCTCTTTGAGTGCATTTACCTTTGTGTCTACTTTTATGATTTCTTGATTAACTAGGGCATGAGAGACATTTTTGGTTAGTTGATTTACATGTTGTGCTGTATGAACATCTTGGACTAACGCAACAGTAGAAACAGAATTGTACATGTAAAGGTCAATCTTTTATGACTAGGGGTTATTAGCCTGTTCATAGCTCAAGGGAAAGTATGGAGGGAAACAGGACCTGCTGGAGACACGATGTCTGTTCCCATAATGAAAAGAAGAAGTTCCCACAATAAGTTCCTTCACAAGGTGCAATCATCATACCAGGGCCGGAATAAGGGGACAAGTCTCTCCTGATATTGATCAACAAGGTACCCGAGGGGTCAGTGCTCAAGCAGAAATAATTGAGTGGGGGTGGATATCGGTCATCATCTGATTGGCAAGAGACCGTGCAAACTTGCTTTAACCTCACCAGGAGTTTTCTCGACTAGTGGGCTCAGAATGGCTCCCAACAAACTGCGAGATCATGACCTGAGCCGAAGTCAGGTGCTTAACCGACTGACCCATCCAGGCTCCCCTTTCATTAATATTTTTAAATAATTGTTTGTATTTCTGTGGTGTAGGTTGTTATTTTTCCTTTCTCACTTGTGATTTTATTTATTTGGGTCATGTCTCTTTTCTTTTTGATAAATCTGGCTTGGGTTTTATAAATTTTATTAATTCTTTCAGAGAACCAGCTCCTGATTTCATTGATCTGTTCTAATGGTTTTTTTTTATTCATTTGTTTCTATATTATTTATTTCTGCTCATATCTTTACTATTTCCCTTCTTTTGTTGGTTTTAGGCTTCATTTTGATGTTCTTATTATAGCTCTATGAGGTGTATTATTAAGTGGTTAATTTGAGATGATGATGATGATGGTGATGATGATGATGATGGTGGTGATTTTTGCTTCTTAAAATAGTCCTGTATTGCTATATCTTTCTTCTTTGGACCACTTTTGCTGCATCCCAAAGGTTTTGAATTATTGTTTTCATTTTCATTTCTTTCCAAATATTTTTTAAATTATCTCTTCTTTGATTTTCTATTTGACCCATTCATTGTTTTTTAACAGCATGTTGTTTAACCACCATATATTTGTAGTTTGTTCAAGCTTTTCTTTGGTTGACTTCAAGTGTCATACCATTGTGGTCTCTAAATATGTATGTATGATCTCAGCTTGCTTGTATTGGTTAAGCCTTATTTGTGACCTAACATATTATCTATTCTGGAGAATGCCCATGTGAACTTGAAAAGAATGTGTATTCTGCTGCTTTAGGATGGAAAGTTCTGAATATATCTATTAAGCACATCTGGTCCAGTGTGTCTTTCAAAGCCATGTTTCCTTCTTGATCTTCTGTTTAGATCACCTGTCCATTGTTGTAAGTGGGGTGTTTTAACACCCTCCTTCTATTATTGTAGTATTATCAATGACTTTATGTTTGTTGTTAATCTATTTATATATTTGGGTGCTGTCATATTGGGGGCATAAATATTTACAATTGTTACATCTATTTGGATTGTCCCCATTATTATGATATAGTGCCCTTCTTCATCTCTTGTTACAGTCTTGATTTTAATGTGTAGTTTTTCTGATTGTAGTATTGCTGCTCCAGGTTTCTTTTAATGTCCATTTGTATGATAAATGTTTCTCCATCCTCTCACTTTCACTCTGCAGGTGTCTTTAGGTCTCAAAAGAGTCTCTTGTAGGCAGCATATAGACAGGTCTTGTTTTTAAAGAATCCATTATGATACCCTAGTCTTTTGAGAGGAGTGTTTAGTCTTTTTTACATTCAGAATAGTTGTTGATAGATATGCATTTAGTGCCATTTTGTTACTTGTTTTGTTGCATCTGGAGATGTTCTCTGATCGTTTATAGTCTTTTTCACTTTTGGTCTTTCCACTCAAAAGTCACCTTTAATGTTTCTTGCAGGGATGGTGGACTGGTCACAAACCCTTTTAGTTTTGTCTGGGAAACTATCTCTTCCTCTTTTCTGAGAAACTTGTGCTTCTTGCAATACCAAATACACTGCTGAATTTCCAGAGCCCTTGTAAATACTATTGCATTTTCACCAGCAGATGTCACTGTTTACACACAAAATAAAAGGAGCCCCCAAAGTTTTTTTTTTTCCCCTTACTCTGAACAAATCAACCTCATTCACGTTTTCACATAGAGCCTTACAATGTGATCATTTTTGTTCTGGAAGATAATGATAGTGTTTATCTCTTTAAAGAAAAATATGTATGTGGAAGAACTGGTTTACAAAACACACACACATATTTCATATAAGTTATATACTGTTAAACTCCTCATAAGCTATTTTTGTTGAACACTTATTCTTTACCTGAAACCAGTATATGTAACAGTTTTTTTCCTGAAACAACTGAAAAGCTGGTCCTCCAGGGTCTTAAAACCTCTTTTGGAGGGATAAGACTTAAAAAATATAACAACTTAAGGCTTCAGTTGATTACTAAAACTAAAAGCAATTGCCATATTGTTTCAGGAAGATGGGAGGTCAGTTGTGGCTAGAACATATGGAAGCCTTTAGGGAAGGAAGCTCCAAGACAAAGAAGGTGAATTCATTTGGTTGGAAATGGAAAGGTACTCTGGATTCTTTTGCTAAGGAAGTAAAAGAAAGAACTATTTTTGGTGAGTCCATTTGATGAAGTTGTGAAAATGAAATGGAGGAGGGTGGCATTATTACAAAACCTGGGAGTGAGAACAAGAATTCTCCCAGTGCTAATTAGAAATAAGACCAAGACCCAGAGGGCATAAGAGAAACAATTGGCTACCAAACTGCAGTACTGACAGGTAGTTGCTATGGCATCTTGTCTTAGTCCAAAATCGTGATAAAGGTGATGTGAGAAACAAAAGCAGAAGGAAATGACAGATAAAAGTAAATTTCCTTATAACCGTTGACAAATACTTGACTCAGGCAGAGCAAAATGTTTCTCTAAGAACTTCCTACTGTCTTAATGCTAATGTTTTGTTAGAGGGAAATACAACCTTAGCTTGACAATAGGTAGGCCTTCAGTATCCTGTGAATCTTCTTTAGCATATGAAAATCTCATTGGAAACTTCCCCTTGACTTTACCTTCCCCCCAACTTCCAAGTATATAACCAGTCTCTCCTCAGGGTCCCAGGGCAGCTCTTTCTGCCCATGGGTCCTGCCCCCATGTTTTAATAAAATCACTTTTTTGCATCAAAGACATCTTCAAGAATTCTTTCTTGGTCATCAGTTCCAGACCCCATGATCCCTCCATTGCCCAAAACACCTCATCAAAGGGATGAACATATGGTCAGGCAACAAAATAGAAGACTTAAGGCCAGAGCTATTTCTAGAAAATCTTGAACAAATGGCTGCTGCAAGTATATGGAAAATAGAGTAACTTGAGTCTTTTGATCTTGAGTGACTGGTGAGTGATGGTATTGCCTCTGACAGAAATGGAAAACCTGGGAAAGGAGGATGCCTTGGAGGGGAATTTATCAGGTACAGTGTGATCCATGTTGTTGAAACTGATGTGGGCCAGACTGGCAGAGATCTGGAAGCATGAAGGATGAGAAGATGGAAGCTGGACCAAAATCAGGCAAGACACGGAAACAGTAATACAGACTAGAGAAAGAGGAGTTACCACATCTCAGCAAATGCCCACAGTTAGGAGGTGATACCAGAAAGGAGGAGAATCATCAGAAAAGGGTCAGAGATTCAGGGTGTGAAGCAGAAAGAAAAGAAAACCAGGAGGGAGGAGTTTCAGGAAGGAAGGAAGGCAAACATTGACAAAGACCTCACAGAGTCAGGAAACCAGACACCACCACCAGGTTACTGAGTTTGATAAGATCTTAGTCTGTTTGAGAAACTTTGACCTTACTCAAAATGGATTATAATTGGCCACCTGCCTCCCAGGTATAAATACCCAATAGTTTTTAAATAGTATAGAAGATCATCATTGAATTACAGTTAAGATTCCTTCCACTCTGAGTTCTTTTGAATATTCTCAAAGTAATCTGAGGTTAAAGATGTCAGGTTTGTTGTCCTACCCAAGTCTGAGGGTATAGAATATGAGCCCAGAAAGGACAGGCTAAACATGAGTTCTAATTGAAGGCTATAGCAATAACAGCAGCAGCTAATATTTCAGAAAACTTTAGTGGATGACAGCTTGGGTTTATATTCTGGACTTAGATGCTGTTCCTTTTGCCTGCTAGCTGACAGTGGGAGCTTAAATACTGGTAGGTGCTCACACAATAGAGATTCTGTGACAAAATGGTGCCAAGACTACTTCAAGAGCTGAAACTACTTCAGAGAGACAAGCACATCTGTTGAATTTGGTGTCCAGTAGAGAGAGAGAAAAAAAAACTGAAAAGAAACTCTTGATTACTAGCTCCTAAGTTAAACTTGATTGCAAAAGTCCAGTCAGACACTGTTCATGAAAGTACCTTGCATCCTACTGTGCATTCTATTAAATAAGGCATTGTAATTTAGGAACACTAAATATTCCAGGTATGAATTAGGACATTCTAAATAAATGTATGAAGCCTAGAACAGCATTTGTGACATGATACTACTTTGTGGGGAAAACTTCATACCATGAATTAGAAGGATTTATGGGCCTTTTAATCATGATGATGATAATAATGCTAACTGCAATGATTGTTTCCCAATTGCTTCATTTAGCAAAAGGCCCACCAGCCGCTCTGTGCCAAGAGCTGCCTGGTTTGGGTTGCATGAGCCTCATCCATAAGCTCATCCCTCCTCTCAGAACCCTGAGCCACAGATCCAGCTGCTTCTGGTATGAAGATTTCTTTAACACCTGCATTACTACCAGACATTGGTTACATAGAACTTGCCTTATAGAAGAGATTGGACATGCTAATCATCTTACAGCCCAGGACTGGAGGACCTAGGGACACATAGTCTAGGGAAATTTACATTCAGGAAATTAGCTTGGCTCTAGTCCTTTCCACTATTAGTATAATTTATTGATCACTTACATGTCAGGCACTGTGTTACATGCTTTACATACATTAGTATGTAAATACTACATACTATAGTACTATGAGACAGACATTATTTCCTCCTGATTATAAAGAAGAGATCACTGAGGCTAAAAGAGGTTAAGCAACTTGCCTAACATCACACACTACTTAGTAACAGAACCAGGAGTTGAAGGCAGATAATTTATCTCTGAAGATCTTGTACTTAAGCCCTTCTCTACACTAAGAGTATAGGAATACTTCATATTAATAACAGGGCCGTGAATCATTATTCAGGTTTCCTGATTTCTACCAGAGCTATATAGAATCCTTTTCTCTGTCCCTTGTCCCTTTTCACCGCCTACCTGCAATAACTTTACTGAAGAATGGCATCCATTTTCATTGCTGAATGGAAGGCACATAGTAGGTACTCAAAAGGTACTTGAAAAAAAAGATACTTGTTGAATGAATGCATGCCTGTATGGTTTCTGTGGCTCATCAAAGAATCATTACCCATTTGGAAGCCAACAAGTGAAGTTTAGGTGACTCTCAGTGTACAGATGAAACCCTAAAGATGAAACAGAATACCACTGAAAGCTCATTACTCTTCACTGAGCTGTAATAATCCAGTTTCACACCTTTAGAAGCTGGTTCATTGTATTGAATTACATGCATAAAGAATACTTAAGAAGATGTAATGAATTCTTTTTTTTTTCATCTTTTTTTTTCCACAAATAGTTTATTATCAAGTTGATTTCCATATAACACCCAGGCTCATCCCCACAAGTGCCCTCCTCCATGCCCATCACCCCCCTTCCCCTCCCCTCCAATCCCATCAGTCTTCAGTCTCTTCTCAGCATTCAAGAGTCTCTCATGGTTTGCCTCTCTCCCTCTCCCCAACTATTTTGCCCCCTTCTTCTCCCCCATGGTCCTCCGTTAGTTCCTCCTAATCCTCCTATATGTGCAAACATATGATATTTGTCCTTCTCTGCCTGACATTTCGCTCAGCATAACACCCTCAATGTCCATCCAGGTTACTACACATGGCCAGATTTCATTCTTTCTCATTGCCATGTAGTATTCCATCATATAGATAAACCACAAGATGTAATGATTCTTAAGCCCAGAGGTTCCTTCCAACTTCTTATCCTTGCTACATTTATATAGTCAGAATTCTTGGCCAGAAGTCTTCAGCTTGAACCTCTCTGCACACCAGTAAGGGTTTCATCATTGCTACCTGGAAGCCCTCAACATCCCTCTACCAATAAGCTGCCTGTCATACTTGCTCCTGCTTTTTGGAACTCTAAAAAAGCAACTTCAAAAAAAATTATTAAATCCAAGTTAGTTAACATATAGTGTAATAAAAATTTCAGGGATAAAATTTAGTGATTTATCACTTACATATAAGACCAAGTGCTCATCCCAACAAGTGTCCTCCTTAATGCCCATTGCCCATTTAACCCATCCTCTTACCCAACACACCACCATCAACTCTCAATTTGTTCTCTGTATTTAAGAGCTCTTATCGTTTCTCTCTGTTTTTATATTATTTTTACGTCCCTTCCCCTATGTTCATCTGTTTTGTTTCTTAAATTCCACATGAGTGAAATCAAAGAATAGTTGTCCTTTTCTGACTGACTTATTTCACTTAGCATGTTGTTGCAAAAAATATTCCATCTTATATATATATGTATATATATATGTATATATCACCTCTTCTTTTTTTTTAAATGTTTTATTTATTTCTAGGAGAGAGACAGCGCGAGCAGGGGAGGGTCAGAGAGAGAGGGAATCACAGGCTGAAACAGGCTCCAGGCTCTGAGCTGGCAGTCAGCACAGAGCCCGACGCGGGGCTTGAACCCACGAACCGCGAGATCATGACCTAAGTGAAAGTCGGACGCTCAACCGACTAAGCCACCCAGGCGCCCCTATATCACCTCTTCTTTATCCATTTTTTAATCAATTGACATTTGGACTCTGTCCATACTTTGGCTACTGTTGATAGTGTATGTGCCCCCTCAAATCAGCATTTTTGTATCTTTTGGATGAATAACTAATAGTGCAATTGCTGGGTTGTAGTTCTATTTTTAATTGTTTGAGGAAACTCCATACTGTTTTCCAGAGTAGATACACTGGTGTGCATTTCCACCAGCAGTGCAAAAGGGCTCCCCTTTCTCCAACTCCTTGCCAACATCTGTTTCCTAAGTTGTTAATTTTAGCCATTCTGACAGGTGAGGTGGTATTTCATTATGGGTTTGATTTGTGTTTCCTTAATGATAAGTAATGTTGAGCATCTTTTCATATGTCTGTTAGCTATCTGGATGTCTTCTTTGGAAAAATATTTATTTGTGTCTTTTGCCCCACTTCTTCACTGGATTACTTGTTTTTCTGGTTGTTGAGTTTGATAAGTTCTTTATAGATTTTGGATATTAACCCTTTATCTGATATGTAATTTGTAAATATCTTCTCTCATTCTGCTGATTGCTGTTTAGTTGTAGTGATTGTTTCCTTTGGTGTGCAGAAGCTTTTTGTCTTGATGAGGTTCCAATAGTTCATTTCTGCTTTTGTTTCCCTTTCCTCTGGAGACCTGTCAAGTGCAAAGTTACTGCGGCCGAGGTCAAAGAGGTTTTTCCTGCTTTCTCCTCTAGGATTTTGATATCTTCCTGTCTTACATTTAGATCTTTCATCCATTTTGAGTTTATTTTTGTGTACAGTGTAAGAAAGTGGTCCAGGTCCATTCTTTTGCATGTCGCTGTCCGGTTTTCCCAACATCATTTGCTGAAGACACTGTCTTTATTCCATTGGATATTCTTTCCTGCTTTGTCAAAGATTAGTTGGCCATAAGTTTGTGTGTCCATTTCTGAGTTCTCTATTCTGTTCCATTGATATATGCTTCTGTTTTGTGCCAGTACCATACTGTCTTGATGATTACAGTTTCGTAACAAAGCTTGAAGTCTGGAATTGTGATCCTTCCAGCTTTGGCTTTCTTTTTCAACATTACTTTGGTTACTTAATGTCTTTTCTGGTTCCACACAAATTTTAGAATTGTTTATTCTAGCTTTGTGAAGTATGCTGGTGGTATCTGGATAGAGATTGCTAACTTTGTATCCAATGGTAAAGCCATATGCTTGATGCAGTTCACTTCTTGAATCCTATGAGGAAGGAGTCTTTTTTTTTTTTAAGTTCCTTTTCCCTGGAGGCCACGCATATGCTTTTCCCTATTTGAATGTTAACAATATTCTACTCACAGCCAGGGACAAGTCCATAAACTGAGCCTGTCTCAGAGGAGTAGGGCTCAACAAGTGATCAAAGAGTGTTTTAAATGGATTGATGGCCATACCTGTCCTTGTGATTACTGGACCCTGCCTGCTGGGAAGAGATTGTCATTCCTCTGTCCTGCAGCACTTAATGCCTTGTTGGTATTTAATCAGTGTCAGTTTACTCCTGCAGGATTCAAAGATGATATCAGATTTTCCCATAGAATGGTCAAAACTCTCTAGTTAGATCTCCAGATTTTTACTCCAAACAATCCTAAAGACTCTAAGACTCCTTAATATAATACAGTTGATGACAATTGTTCACTAAGTATTAAGCATGTTTCCTGTCTTGGAAGAAACAAGCTTTTCTTTCAATAAAGAGGTGGGGTTGAGCAGCTTCCTCTGCTTGGAAAGTAAGGAAGCTCATTTGCCCTTGATCTGTTTCTTTGTTCTTATCACAGGATGACAATCTCACACTTGTGGGTTCTCATGACCATTGATGATGGAGCAGTTAAAGGTAATGATTGAGAATTTTGGCCTTCAAGTCATACAGAATTGTGTTGAAATCCTGGCTCAAATTCTGCATTTTTCCACTAGCTCATGCTCTGAAACTGAAAAACTCCAAAATAGATCTGTGCTTTAGTTTGCTCAACTGAAGAATGGAGAGAACAATGCCTACCTCTCAGGATAAAGTGTCAAGCCCAGCGGGATTGCACAGTTAGTACTTGTATAATTTAGCATCAATTTTATGGTTTTCACATCGAGTGGGTGTGGAAGAGGTCTGGTGTCATTAGTACCAGAGTGGAAATGACAGAATCCCAGAGTAAATTCTCTTCAGTTGGCATAATTGATATTAAATATTAAATTCTTATTAAATATTTGACCAGAGATAAGAAGTTTATGGTCATGAATGTCACAGCTCTGATAATTTAACCTATGAGTGTGTAGCACTTTGAGGCAACATTTCTTTTGTTTAAAACCCCATGTGCTCAATTTGCATTCATAGAAAGGTTGTGGAATCATCCAGACCTATGGCTAACAAGAAATTAGGATGCCAGCAAGCAAATGTTCTTGTGAAAATGTTGGGCTATCAATCATTAAAAAAGCAAAAAAAGCAAAAAGAGAGAGAGAGAGAGAGAGAGAGAGAGACATTTATTTATAGCAAACTGTTGCTAAGCAGATAGTAAAGAACCCTTTTAGAGCTTGTATTTTTTTTCCACAGAAAAGTGCTTGGCTTGTACAATGGTTTTTCAGATGAAATAAAAAAGTCCACAAGCACATGAGCCCTGAGTGTTTGTGGTTTTTAGACCAATGTCCTCAACATCAACTGGCCCCTGCAAGATGAATAGCCCTGTAAAGAGAGGCCAGCACATGGCTGGCTTACTTTAATAGCTTACTGGGTACACGAAGTACCTTTAGATTGGAAATGAGTGAATAGCCCCAGGAAAGCCCAAGTGAGCTATTATGCTTTCTTCTGATAGCTTCTGAGAAGTCCTAGATCACCTCTTTCCCTCCATCACTTTGTCAGACTTCCCCTCTCTGTCCCCTATAGAAGTGAATGCTGTCTCCTCTGTCTGTGGGGAGACATTTGTTCATGAAAGTCACTTTTGCTCAGTCTCTGCTAGGAGGATATCTAAGCTCTTCAAAATCCAAGGGCTGAGATTTGTAGTTTTTGGATAGAACAAGCACTTAAATATTTGTGGAATTCATGAATGATTTCACTTATACATTTGAACTGCTAGCAAATAGAAGATGTAGTATGCAGAAAAATCAATGCCAAAACATATCCATATCCTAATCCCTGAAACCTATCCATTTTACTGTTATTTAGAAAAAGCCTTTTTGGAGATGACTGAGTTAAGATTCTTGAGATGGGGGATTATCTTGGTGAGCTGTAAATGCTATTACATGTATTTTCATAAGAGGGAGGTAGAACAATATTTACAGATGGAAGAGAAGTTGGAGTGAAAATGGAGGCAGAGATTGGAGTAATGCTGCCATAAGCGAAGGATTGCCAACAGCCACAAGGAACAGGAAGATATACTCCTCAGGAGCCTCTGAAAGGAGCATGACCGGCTGACCCCTTGATTTTGGCCCAATGAGACTGAACTGAGCTAGTACTTTTGGCCTCTAGAACTGTAAGGAATGAATTTCTGTTGTTATAATCCACAAAATGTGTGGTCATTTGTTAGAGCAGCCACAGGAAATGGATACTGAAGATGGCTAATTTATTCTGAACAATAAAACTTCAATTGGTCTTAAAATGTCGGAATAACTAGCGTGAGATGCTTGCATCGCATACAGATATTACAGGAGTTACAACTACATTCTAGTCATATCTTGTTCACCAAGAAGAAAATATTTTAAAATATTTTTTAAATTTATTTCTAGGAGAGAGAGAGAGAGAGAGAGAGACAGCGTGAGCAGGGGAGGGTCAGAGAGAGAGGGAGTCACAGACTGAAACAGGCTCCAGGCTCTGAGCTGGCAGTCAGCACAAAGCCCGACGCAGGGCTCGAACCCACGAACCGCGAGATCATGACTTAAGTGAAAGCCGGACGCTTAACCGACTAAGCCACCCAGGCGCCCCTTAAAACATTTTTAAAGTATTATAAAAACAAAACAATTTATAGTGGAAAAAGAAGGCAGATATTATGGTGAAGTATAAAAAATTAAAAGTAATAGTGCCCTCATCTCCCACAGGTTAGTCCTTGTGTGTGTGTGTGTGTGTGTGTGTGTGTGTGTGTGTGTGTGGCCTTTTTGTATGACTAGCTTGGGCTTCCTTACAGTATGGTGGTCTCCTTAGACAGCAGCTGGGTACTCTCAGAGCAAAGAGCAAAAACAGCCATTCCCTCTTAACTCCTGGACTTGAAAAGTTAAGAACTTCACTTTCACTGCCTTCATTGGTGAAAACAATCACAAGACCAGGTAAGCTTCAAGAGGGTAAGGGAAAAAATACTCTGTCTCTTATTGAGAGTGTCAAGGCCACATTGCAGAAGAGCATTTGAGATGGGTGATATTATTGTGGAAATGGTTGGAAACACTGCAGAACAGGTGATTAGCCATGCACATAAACAGCTATCATATGAGAAGAAAG
This sequence comes from Proteles cristata cristata, assembly GCA_017311185.1. Classification (NCBI taxonomy): domain Eukaryota; kingdom Metazoa; phylum Chordata; class Mammalia; order Carnivora; family Hyaenidae; genus Proteles; species Proteles cristata. The sequence continues at coordinate 3,473,221 of JAESUZ010000230.1, read as the reverse complement.
AAAGAAATGTTGCAAAAGGGATAGAGTTTGTGAGATTGACAGATTACTTCCAGTTTGCAGAATTGAAGACAGAAATTGATTGATGGTGTGTTTAAATTGGTTTGGTGGGTAGATGGCATTGACATAGGCCTGTGAGAAGAAAGAAGTTCCAAGAGTACAGGTGTGAGCGAAAACCAGAGTAACGGTGGAGTGTGTGTGTGTGTGTGTGTGTGTGTGTGTGTGTGTGTTAATTAAAGATCTAGCAAGAAGAGGGTTGAAGGACCGTGGGGTGGTTTATTTTTAACCAACATATCAAATATGGAGAAGAGGTAACTGATTAGACTGGCTTTTTTTGGCACCAGGAGAACAGGCACATGTTGGCTCCAGGGATTGCAATAGGGGTGGAGATGAAGAGGTGGCTTCTCTCCCGAGTCCTATGGAGCACTAGAAACAGCTTCATCTTCCAAGACTGTTGTCAGGCAGAGGTACAATTCTGAGTTCCTCCGCATTGCCCTTGGCCCCAAGATGAGTGAGTGGGCTCCTGCCCAGGAGCCAGCTGAGTCCCCTCCCAACCCTCCTCTTAAGCCCTCTTCTGGTGCTGCACCTGTGGGGCGGGCACAGCTGTGATGGCAGCACTGCAGTAATTATGGGAAGAATATGCTAATGAGCAGATGCCTGTGATTAACTTGCTTTTTCTGTTGCCTGTCAAGCCCAGACAGCACTTGTTGAAAAATATAATTCAATCAGAATCAGATGCCTGCAGTAAATATTTTATTCGAAGCTCTATACCACAATAGAGGAAGTTGACCTTGAAATCCAGCTGTAAATTCCCACCTTTGTCTGAAACCTGGACCCAACTCAGGGGGAGAGCTAGAGTCTGCTCAAATGAGCTTCATTTTAAGCAATCAAGGGTTCAGTGGTTTATGTCATGCATATTAGTGCATATTAACATTGTAAATGCTAGAGGATTAGGGTAATACTTATTTGCTCCCTTAAGGGTGGACAGAACTTGAGAAGTGTGGAATCCAGAAAAACTAGGCAGCCCAGCCTCTCCCTATGCCTCTGTTTGCTCAGGTTTAGCTCTGAGGGACTGATGACTCTTCTTCCTCCATTACAGAGGCTGTCCCCATGTCATCAAGAGTTACTGCTTCTCTGATACACATTTCTCACTTGCTATAGCAAGCAGTGGTCTCGATGGTACTTTGGGTGATAAGTGCCAATGACAATCCTACCAGATTCCTTTTCTTCATGTGATGCATTCACCATGATACATCTTATAAAATGGGAAAGTGGAAACTGCTTGGGTGAAAAGTGGATATTTCTTTGGGGTCCAGACAGTAGTTTTCTTTAAGGACTTTCTATGAGGAAAAGGTTTGTAAAAAGAAGGCAACATGCCCTACCACACTTTGCTCCTGAGATGCCAAATACTGCTACCATCCTCACAATACCTGTTCTTCTCTCATGCATGGAACCTAAGGAGAGACAGGAACTTGTTTAGTGCCCTGTTTGTTAGCACTGGAGAAAAGATACCTAGAGCACAGAGGAGCCTAACAGAGGAGCCTATCAGAGGAGCCTATCAGACTTGGTAGTCTCCAATTCACATTGTGGGACTTTCTTATTCTCTTTGTATGCAGGAGTCAGATAGATTTGCCTGGGAGAGGTTATGAAACCTCCATGATCAATATAACTTGCTGTCAAGCATTCCAAACACTATGAATTTCAGCTAAGTGAACTTCCCTGGACAGACCCTGTGACTTCTTTATGTATCTGAAATATTTTTTAAAAGTTTATTTATTTATTTATTTTGAGAAGGGAGAGGGGCAGAGAGAGAAGTACAGAGAGAATCCTAAGCAGGCTCCATTCTGTTAGCACAGAGCTCAATACAGGTCTTGATCCCATGAACCATGAGATCATGGTCTGAGCCCAAATCAAGTCAGATGCTTAACTAATGGAGCCACCCAGGTGCCCCTATGTATTCTGAAGCATTTTATTGTAGGTATATGGTGGCCTCTTTCAAAGACATCTCATCAATCTTTTTTCCAAATTGTTTTGTTGTTGTTGATTCCTGAAGTATGACTCACAGTGCGCCTCCTATCTCTTCAACTGTACCCCATTCAAGTGTCCACAGTCCATCAGACCATCCTTCATTGTCCTTACAGATGAAGTAAAGCCTTTCATTTGAGGTTTGAGAAGTCAATCATGGAGGCCCCTGCCTCTGTCTCTTGTACTCATTGTGGTCTGCCATGCATTTCTTCTTTGCTTTTAAAATTCTGAGACAGTCGTCTTTTTACCTCAAGAAATCTTAGTTCCTTCTCTCTCCACAGAGGAAGGAATCTTTAAAAACAAACGGAAACAAAACCCCTAAGGACGGTGAGTGTGCTTAGGAAAGAAGGGAGATTTGGCAGCAGCAGAAGGGGCATAACTTCCTTTGAGTAAAATGTGGGAGCTGTGATTAGAAGAGACCAGCCTGGCTGGTCTGGGGCTGAACCCAGCTGGCAGCTGCCTATGATATGGGGTGGGAGAGACTACAGGGACAAGACTGGTAGGAAGTTGAGTCCAGTGTGAGGAAGGGAGTTATTGGTGCCTGAAGACATCTTGGGTATGGGGATACAGCATTTACCTATGAGTAGGAAAGATGATTAGAGTCATCTGCTGGTGGGAAAGGGAGCCCCTACTAAGTGTCAAAAGAGAAAATTACTATCTCTGCAGTATTTTTTTATTTTTTATTTTCTTGTGTTATTTTAAGACTATTTGAACACTTCATAAGTTGAGCATGCCCTGGCTGGTAAGGACTCCTCCTTAACCAAACTTTAGTCAGGTTTCTCTAAGCACTTTTTTCCATAAGGCCTCATACTTGGTCCTGACCTTGACCTACATGGGCCAATTTTAGCAAGAAATTCTGCAAAGTCAGTTTAGTGAGAACCCCTGTGCCTTTGACATTCGTTGTTTCTCATTCCTCCCTCCTTAATACCTAACTAATTTCCCCTTAGTAATTTCCCATCTACTGTCTCACCCTGCTCCTTGGCTCTAAACCCTCATGAGTCCCTTTTATATTCAGTGTTGAATTCAAGCTCTTTCCCCAATTGCAACAGTCTTAAATTAAGTTTTTCTTGATGTTTTAACAAGTGTCAGAACAATTTCTCTTTAACATGGCCCAGTGTCTTACACTCTAGAGGCTGCATTAATATAATTCTCTTCCTTATTGAGTTGAATTTATGTATTATTTTCCTTCTGTTTCCTACCCTTGTTTGCCACTAGCGGGTACAATTTAGAACCATACTACATTGAATGGAGCTATATTTGACCAGCTCCTAACAAGGGATGATCACTGTAGACCTGTCTTAGTCAATTCGAGCTGTTGTAACAAGATATCATATATATAGCTTAAATAACATAAACTTATTTCTCACAGTTCTGAATGCTGAGAAGTCTAAAATCAGTGTTGGCAAATTTGGTGTCTGGTTGTCTCAGACTTTGAATCTAGAGTTCTCTCTCGTCCAGCAAGAGAGCAGAAGCAGAACTAAATATGAGAGAGGCTAATGTCTGGGAGGAGAGGAGAGCCCTGAGAAATGGTCCTTGCCCTGTATTTATTAGGATCAGAAATCTTAAGAAAGTGAAGGACTTGCAGAAAAAGACAATAAAACAGTGATAATTAACTCATGTGTATGAGAGAAAGGGGGTTTTGAAGGCATACGGTGTTAGGGGTTAGGGCCAATACAAATCAAAGTCCCAGTACTGAGCAGATGGTCATTTACTGCAAGCACCAGGCACTGTGTCTGTTTATTTTAACTTTTCTAGGGGCTAAGTCAGATAGAGCATGCTACTTCAGGATTAACAAGGCATTTTTCTTACTAATTAGCACCCTGGATGTTTCTGCCCTGCTGTTGGGGCTTTCCGTTTCTACCTGTTCTTGGACACTTTCAGCTCATGGAAGAAGCTTTCCGTTTTATGCTTTGCTCTACAATGGGAGTGCTTTTGCCCTGTTTTCACTAAGCCTTGTTAACCCTTTGGTGCCAGCTTAGAAAATTCTTTCTGTTTGTTTGTTTTCTTAATTTTTTTAAGGGAGGGAAGGAAAGACAGAGAGAGAGAAATAGAGTGCGAGTGGGGAAGGAGCAGAGAGAGAGGGAGACACAGAATTTGAAGCAGGCTCCAGGATCTGAGCTGTCAGCACAAAGCCCAATGTGGGGCTTGAACTCATGAACTGCGAGATCATGATCTGAGCCCAAGTTGGTCGCTTAACTGAGTCATCCAGATGCCCCATGCGAATTCTTAAAGGTATTCCTCACATCTGGTGAGGACCCACTTCATGGTTTGCAGATGACTTCCTTCATACTGTATCCTCACCTGAAGGGAGAGCAGTAAGTGTAAGGAAGCTCTCTTATTTCTTATAAGGACATTAATCCCTTGATTAGTAACTAGGCTCTGCCCTCATGATCTAAGTACTTCCCAAGGGCCTCACTTTATAATACCATCCTATTGAAGATTAGAGTTTCAACATATGAATGGAGGTGGGGGAGACACAAACATTCAGTCTATAACAGTACTTTTCTTGTCCATCTCAGAGGCATACGACTGTAACACAACTGGTATATTTTTCTGGATTAATCTCCTTTTCTTTGAGTATGGTACACTCTTCAGCATAAAGAGCACTGTGTTACCCCTTAAAATTCTAGAATGGAATGTATAGTTAAATGATATAACCGCCTATCAACCTTCTGAATTAGGACCTGGCATTTAAAAGCTAGCTGGAGTATGTCACTTTTGGAATTTTCTCTTGTGAAATTCAATGACACCATATGAGTGCATGCTTCACATTAAACTTATCAGCATCTTGTATGTTGTAGGAAAGAGCGAGTTATTGGATGAGAAATTGGCAATACATTTCTTTGATTTGGAAAAACTCATGTCCTAACCAAGAGAAAGAGTTTAACGTTAGAGAATATAACTAATGAGTTTTACTGAACTTACCAGTTAATGTGGAAAATATTATTCACTACAAATAAGAACTGTGCCCCAGGTATGTTATTTATGAGGTAGTGGCTGAACTTTGTATCACAGGTAGGAAAGATCATATTCAAAAGAAGAAATATTTTCTTAATTTTCAATTCTGAAATCAGCTAACAGTATGAAAAACAACAGGTGGTACATACAGCTTGCTCCTAACACTGGCTGTCCATGCTCAACTGCATTTAGACTTTGAGGGAGGCCTACTATAAGACTCAGGAAGCACAACAGCCCCTGTTACTGTTAAACAGTGGATTTAGCCCCAGGTTTCCGATGACAGTTCAAAATTACACTATTGTTCCATCATAATTATGATAGTGCCGTTTAACTCTCAAAAACATTCTATATTGCTGATTTTAAACCATAGAGTCACCTTAAGTATAGCATGTTGATAAAGCTGTGATTTACTTCATTATATACAGTCTTCTTCAGGTATATTCAGGAATATGTTTTCTCATCTTTTTATTTCTCAAGACCAAGGATGTTTCTACCATTTTTTAGTAGCAATTTTGTTATTATTTTAGGGACAAGAAGATTCAGGTAATTAATCAAATTTCTATTTTTGCATCGACATTATGAGAAACTCCAGCCCATTTCTAGTAATTCTTCAGGTCTGCCTTACATGCATTTTTTATATCATCTCATTCCATTTGCTCCAAATTCTTGCTTTTGTGTTTGTAGCATTGTTTGTAATTTGTAAGATTCCTTTGAATAAACATTGGAACAAGGCAATTATAAATTAATTAGAATGGCTGAAACACTTAGTGCCCTTTGTAACATTTTGGAAATCCCAAATTATTTGCTCTTAAAGCCATCGTAGGCTGCCACATTTATTATTTTAAAAAATCACATTGTTTCTTGTTTTCTATGGTCAACAACATCCCAGGAGATGGAGTAGGCATATGTTCCCCTTATTTCTCCCACTGAATACAAATAAACCCCCTGGACATTGTAAAGACTCTTAAAGGTTGAAGGAATAGGATAGACCTGATAGTGACATAGGGAACAACATGGTGGTGAGTTCTTGGGGTTTCTTTTTGTCTCACATATCCCAGAATTATAGCTAAGGAAGTCACAACTTGAAAACTCCAAAGGATGTACACAAATCATTGCCCCTCCTACCCGACAAAGAGTCTGTTCTCTAACCAAAGGATCCAAAGAGCAGCATCCTGGGGCACCTGCATGGCTCAGTCGGTTAAGCGTCTGACTTCGGCTCAGGTCATGATCTCACGGTTTGTGGGTTCAAGCCCCGCATCGGGCTCTGTGCTGACAGCTAGCCTGGGGCCTGGAGCCTGCTTCGGATTCTGTGTCTCCCTCTTTCTCTGACCCTCCCCTGCTCATGCTGTCTCTCTCAGACATGAATAAAACATTTAAAAATCCCACTAAAAAAATAAAACCAAAGAGAGGCCTCTTAACAAGACAGAAAATATTCAGGCAGCAACTGCTCCACTATAGACAAATGCCATGGAAAAACTGTGCCCCACCCTAATCATTCCAACAGAAGTCTAGTGGAAAGCATAGACTCCCATATTTCTAAGGCTGTAATAAAGCACACCAACACCTACAGTATGGTGCTGTTAGCAAAGATAAGGAATAGAGTAAAAGTAGGGAATGGAGACGTCCATTCATTATAGGTGATAATGAGCACCCCTTCTAAGGACATGTAAATGGAAGCCTAGTTAAGAGCTCAGATTACCAACCTTATTCAGCAGTAACATTTCTATCACCTTTTCCTTTATGTTTTGCAGAGGAAGCCATCTAAAAGAGTTTTAAATAAGATGCAAAGTGTCATATAACCAAAATATCTAAGTTCCAGTTGAAAACCATTCATCAGACCAAGATACAGAAAGATCTCAAATTGGTGAGAACACAACACCAAGATGACAAGAAAGACATGTTAAAATTATCTGACAAAGATTTTAAAGAAGGTATGATAAAATGTTTCAAACAGCAATTATGAACAGTCTTGAAAAAAAGAAAAAAATAAGACAAAATGAATAATAAAAAAGTGAAAAAAAATAAAAAATTTAGCAAGGAAAAGGAATTATAAAGAACCAAATAAAAATGTGGAACAAAAAAAATACAATGAGTGAAATAAAACACTCAATGAATCAGCTCAACAACAGAAAAGAGCAGAGAGAGGAAAGAATCAATGACTTGAAACAAAATACAACTATTTCTGAATAGGAAGAAAGAGAGAAGATAGATGAAAAAGCCAAAAACTCATAAAACAAAACAGATAATCAGGCCCTAAGGTACTATAAGATCTAATATTTGTGTCATTCGATTACTAAAGGAGAGGAGAAACAAGAGCAGGAATAAAAAATTAATTTAAAAAATAATGGCTTAAAACTTCCAAAATATGGAAAAAGACATAACCTACAGACACAAAAAGCTGAGAGAATCCCAGAAATAAATAAACCCAAATCACACCAAGACACATACAGTCAAAAAGAAAATAATAGGGAGAAAAATCTTTAAAAAGTAACACAAGAGAAATAACTAGAGGGAAAAAACCAATTCAAATGACAGCAACTTTCTCTTTCTGGTCAGGGAGACCAGAAGTTACTGTCACAAGATTTTCAAGTGTGTAAAGGAAAAACCTGTCAACCTAAAATCCTATATCCAGTGAAAAAAAACCCATAGGAAAGTAAAAGGAATAAAAACATTCTCAGATGCATAATACTAAGACAATTTGTTGCCAGCATGACTACCCTAAAGTACTGGTTAAAACAAGGAAACAATGAAGCAAGAACACAATAGTCCAAAATAGAAGCAAACACAATAGATTTTCTTATTTTTTCTAAATTATGTTTAATGGATGAAGCAAAAATTATAACACTGATGTAGTTCTTAATTATGTATGTTTATTACAAAAGAAGGAGGATATAGAAATGTGAAAGGAGAAAAAATTTCTACATTTCATGCAAACAGGTAAAATGTCAACATTAGTGGTTATGTTATGTATATATGATGTAACATCAGGACTCATCATTTAAAAAATTACAGGAAGAAATTCACTGAAAATCAGAGATAAATAAAAATAAAATTCTAAAAATTTAAGTAATTCACATAAATGCAGAGAAAAAGAAAACAAAGAAATGAAAAGCAGAGAGAAAAAATGGAAAAAATTATTGAACACAGCATAACATAGAGTTGTTGAATAACTATGCTATATATCTAAACTAATGTTACAACATGTGTTAACTATATTTCAATAAAAATTATGAAAACATTTAAAAATAATAAAAAATTAAAAATAATAAAACAGACTTAACCCAACATATTAATAATTATATTAAATATAAGTAGTCTAAGGATATTAGCTTAAAGACAAAGATAAAATGTAAGTGATCCAATTATATCAATTCAAAGGCAGACAGTGGATTAAAAGAAAAAAAATGATCTAACTCTATGCTACCTATAAGAAATTCAGTTCATGGGGCTCCTGGGTGGTTTAGTTGGTTAAGCGTCCAACTTGGGCTTAGGTCATGATCTCGCGGTTCGTGGGTTCAAGCCCCGCGTCGGGCCCTGTGCTGACTGCCAGCTCGGAGCCTGGAGCCTATTTCAGAGTCTGTATCTCCCTCTCTCTCTGACCTTCCCCTGCTCACGCTGTCTCTCTCTCTCCTAGAAATAAATAAAAATATTTTAAAAATTCAGTTCAAATATATTATATAAAAAGAATGAAACTGAAAGGATTGAATAAGATATATAATAAAAACATTAATCAAAGAAAAGCAAGAATGGTAATGTTAATGTCAGATAAAGTAGACATCAGAACAAAGAATATTGCTAAGGACAGAGAATGATATTACATAGTAATAAAAGGTTCAATCCATCATGAAGATGTAGCAGCTTAACACCAAACAACCCAGAGGTGCAAAATATATAAAAGGAATGTGATAGAAAAGAGAAATAGAAAATTCCACACTCATGTTTAGAGAGACGAAACACTTCTCTCTTGGCAGTTAATAGAACACCTAGACAGAAGCTCATCAGCAGGAAACAGGATATAACAAGCCTTTATAGGAAACTCCACCCAACAATAGTGAATTCATATTAGTTTCATGTGTCCATAGAACATATAGCAAGATAGATGATATTCTGTGTGATAAAATAAATCTCAACCAATGTTTTCTAAATGGAATCACACAAAGTGTGTTTTCCAACCACAAGGGATCAAACTAGAAAGATCACAGGAAAAGATACAGTAGGTATCAGGTATTGGTAGAAGTTTGAGTCTCTATCTGCCTTCACTTGACAACCAGAAAAGGGGTGACACCTTCCTGCTTCTGAGTGACAATGGGAATATGAGCTCCTACTATGCTTGCATTTACATATCATTGCCTGAAAAGTGTAGAAGTGACTCATTACTACTTATCTTGTGTTCTCGACTAAGGCCTTGGAGGGGGTGCTTATGAGACATCCATTCTCTACTTTTATTCCATTCCCTATCTTTACTAACACCACCATAATTTAGGTGTTGGGAGTGCCTCATTACAGCCTTAGAAAGTTGGAAGTCTGTGATTTCCACTAGACCTAACCACTAGTTGGAATGGTTAGGGGTGGGGCACAGTTTTTTCCCATGGCATTTGTCTATAGAGGAGCAGTTACTGCCTGAATATTTTCTGTCTTGCTAGGATGACTCTTTATGGATCCTTTGGCTAGAGAACAGGTTTTTTTTTTTGGTTGGGGGGAGGCAGTTGTTTGTGTACATCCTTTGGGGTTTTCAGGTTGCTGACTTCTTTTTTTATTATTTCAATGTTTATTTATTTTGAGAGAGAGGGAGAGAGAGAGAGAGGGAGAGAGAATGTGAGTGGGTGCGGGGCAGAAAGAGGGAGACACAGAATCTAAAGCAGACTCCAAGCTTGGAGCTGTCAGCACAGAGCCTGACATGGGGCTTGAACTCATGAACTGTGAGATCATGACCTAAACCAAAGTCAGACCCTGAGCTGAATGAGTCACTCAGGTGCCCCATGTTGCTGACTTCTTTAGCTATAATTCTGGGATATGTGAGACAAAAAGAAACCAAATATCTCTGATGAATTTAGGTGTAAAAATCCTCAAGAAAAGATGAGCAAATAGAATCTAGGAATGCATTTAAAAAATCATTCAACATGATCAAGTTGGATTTATGCTCAGGATGCAAGGGTTGTTCAATATTTTCAAATCAGTCAACATGGTACACCACATCAATAAGAGAAAAAAACAAAACCCATATGATTATTTCAATACATGCAGAAAAAGTATTTGACAGTACAACATCCATTCATGATAGAAACCCTCAACAAAGTAGGTCTAGAAAGAACATATCTCAACATAATGAAGACCTTCTATGAAAAAAAAAAAGCTTGCTGTCTAGCCGAAGAATCCATAAGGAGTCATCCTAGCAAGACAGAAAATATTCAGGCAGTAACTGCTCCCTATAGACAAATTCCATGGAAAAAAACTGCCCCACCCTTAACCATTCCAACAGAGGTCTAGTGGAAATCATAGACTTCCATCTTTCTAAGGCTGTAATGAGGCACTCCAACACCTAAATATGGTGGTGTTAGTAAAGATAGGGAAAGGAATAAAAGTAGAGAATGGAGATGTCCATTCTTTTTTTTTTTTTTTTTTACAAATAGTTTATTGTCAAATTAGTTTCCACATAACACACAGTGCTCATCCCCACAAGTGTCCTCCTCCATGCCCATCCCTCCTTCCCCCCACATCCATCAGTCCTCAGTTTTTGTCAACATTCAAGAGTCTCTCATGGTTTGCCTCTCTCCCTTTCCCCCACCATTTCCGCCCTTCTTCTCCCCCTTGTTCCTCCGTCAAGTTCCTCCTAATCCTCCTATATGTGCAAACATATGATATTTGTCCTTCTCTGCCTGACTTATTTCGCTCAGCATAACACCCTCAAGGTCCATCCATGTTGCTACACATGGCCAGATTTCATTGTTTCTTATTGCCATGTAGTATTCCATGGTATAGATAAACCACATCTTCTTGATCCATTCTTTATAGGTGATAATGAGCACCCTCTCCAAGACCTTAGTGGGGAACACAGTGAACATCATAGCCAATGGGGAAAAACTGAGAGCTTTCCCCCTAAGGTCAGGAATAAGACAAGGATGTCCACTTCCACCACTTTATTCGAGGTAGTAATGGAAGTCTTAGCCAAAGAAATTAGACAATAGTAAGAGACAAATGGCATCAAGGGAAGGAGTTAAGACGGCAGATTAGTAGGGGGACTCTGAGCTTGCCTCATCTCTGGAACACAGCTAGATCAACATCATATCATTTTGAACAACTAGGAAATCAATCTGAGTATTAAGAAAATGATCTGCACGATGGGTGGGTGAAAACACATGGCAGAATTGAGGTTTGAGCCCATGAACTGGAGAGGAAATCCATGATGCCACAAAGGGAAGAGAACATTTTTCAGAGTGGTCAGGATGACAGGGAGTGAATGGTGTGGAGTGAGAAACCTATAGGATTTGTACAATACTCTGTGGTGTGGGGATCCCCTAGGTTGCACTGGGAGAGGTCCCCCCCACCCTGCTTCCTGGTGTACATCTGGAAGAGGCTTTTTTTGCTTTTCCAAGGACAAGAAGCCCACTGGGAACCATGAACAGCCATTCAATAAAGGGAACAGAGGTGCACTCTGATGACAGATAACCTGGTCTCAGCTTTTCACTCTGCAGCACAGTAGACTCCAGCCACTATGTGTGCCTTGAGCAACTGCTTTTTTGGGACAAATTGTGATGGACATGATGCAAGCCTCACCTCTGGATGAGGGGTCTATGTTATGCAGGTCTATGTTATGCCTGGCTCTTTTAGGATTGGAGTTTTGATTCCCAGCCGTGGGCCAGAGATAAAACACACGAGAGCTGCGGCACTTAGCATGTCAACTGCAAGGCACAGACATGTTAAGGACAGGGATCTGACAAAAGCCTGAGATACTTTTCTGTGAGGGCATTCTGAACAGTCAGAGCCACAAATTCCACTCCCAGAGGGCGGGGTGATGTCATCTTTCACCCAACACCACCCTCCCCTCCATCAGCTGACTTCAGAGAGATGTACAGAGGCACCTGGTGGAGGCTGGAGTCATTTACAACACACCTTACCCTTCAATCCCCTGGAGGCATTTTTCCACTGAAATAAGTCAGCCTGAAAATCAGCACAGGAGAGCTCTTCCCCAGAAGACCAGCACAAACAATTCGCTTGCAGCAAGTCTACTTACAGTGCTGCAAAGCTAAAGCTCTAGGGGAAAAAGGACCTAACTTCTGTTTTACTTTTATTCTTTATTTTTGCAGCATTATTTTTAAATTTGGTTCCTCATTTTTCTCATTTTTTTATTTTTTACTATTATTATTTATTTATATTTTTAAATATACATATTCATTTTTTATCTTATTGTTTTTTTGTTTTTATTATAGTATACCATACCATAGCATAGCATAGGATAGCATAGCATAGTATATTTTAATTTGGGGTCTAGACTCTTAACAAGCAGACCAAAACACACCCAAGGTCTAGTTGTTGTTGTTGTTTTTTTAATTTCATTGTTTTGGTTTGTTTTTCTGTTTTTTTCTGTTTGTTTGTTACTTTTTATTTTTTATTTCTTTTCTCTTCTGGAAAAAAATGATGAGATGGAGAATTTCATCCTTAAAGAAAGAACAGGCAACAGAACCCAGAGCCAGGGATTTAACCAATACAGATATAAGTAAGATGTCTGAACTAGAATTTAAACCCATGATTATAAGGATACTAGCTGGACTTGAAAAAACAATAGAACATACCAGAGAATCTATTTCTGCAGAGATAATAGAAACAAAAGCTAGTCAGGCTGAAATTAAAAATGCTATAACCTAGATTCAATCTTGAATGGATACCATGATGGTAAGGACAGAGGAGTGAACCAGAGATGTAGAAAATTATGGAAAATAAAATTATGGAAAATAATGAAGCTGAAAAGAAAAGAGAAACGAAAATCATAATCACAAGGGCAGACTTGGGAACTCATCAAGTTATTAAAAAGGAATAAAATTCCATTCATAGGAATCCCAGGAAATGAAGAGAGAGAAAAGGGGCAGAAGGTTTATATGAGCAAATTACAGCTGAAAACTTCACTACATGGGCAAGGATGCAGACGTCAAAATCAAAGAAGCACAGGGAACTCCCATTAAATTCAACAAAAGCCAGAAACCATCAAGGCATATCATAGTCAAATTCAAATTCAGACAAGGAAAGAATCCTGAAAGCAGCAGTGGGGGAAAAAAAAGTCCTTAACTTACAAGGAAAGATAGGTCAGGTTCATAGCAGATCTGTCCACAGACTTGGTGGGACTGAAAGGAGTGGTAGGATTTGGTCAACGTGTTGAACGGGGAAAATGCACAGCCAAGATTCCTTATCCAGCAAGATTGTCATTCAGAATAGAAGAAAAGATAAAGAGTTTCCAGACAAACAAAAACTGAAGGAGTTTATGACCACTAAGGAAGCTCTGTGAGAAGTTTTAAGGGGGACTCTTTGAGCACAGAAAAACAAAAAACAAAAAATCAAAGACCAAAAGCAAAAGATTAGAAAAGACCAGGGAATATCACCAGAAACACTAACTCTATAGGCAACACAATGGCACTACATTCATATCATTCAATATGAATGTATATATATATACATTCTGAATATATATATACAATGAATATGAATTGTATATGAATATATGCAGTCTGAATATAAATGGACTAAATGTTCCAAAGAAAGGACATAAGGTATGAGAATGGCTTAAAAAAGACAAACCCAACAAGATCCATTTATATGTTGCCTACAGAGACTCATTTTAGACCTAAAAACATGTACAAATTGAAAGTGACGGGATAGAGAACCATCTATCATGCTGATGGATGTCAAAAGAAAGCCAGAGTACCCACACTTAAATCAGACAAACTATATTTTAAAACAGATTGTAACAAGAGATAAAGAAGGGCATGATAGGGGTGCCTGGGTGGCTCAGTTGGTTAAGCATCCGACTTCAGCTCAGGTCATGATCTCACGGTTTGTGGGTTCAAGCCCCGTGTCGGGCTCTGTGCTGACAGCTAGTCAAAGCCCGGAGCCTGTTTCAGATTCTGTGTCTCCCTCTCTCTCTGACCTTCCCCTGCTCACGCTCTCTCTCTCTCTCTCTCTCTCTCTCTCTCTCTCTCTCTCAGAAATAAATAAAACATTAAAAAAAAGAAGGGCATGATATAATAATTAAGGGGTCTATTCATCAATAAGATGTAACAATTATAAATACTTATGCCCCCAACATAAAACAGCCAAATATATAAATCGATTAATCACAAACATAGAGAAACTCATTTATAATACAATAATAGTACTTTAACACCTTACTTATAACAATGGACAGATCACCTAAGCAGAAAATCAAAAGGAAACAATGGCTTTGAATGACACACTGGACCAGATGTCCTTAACAGATATATTCAGAACATTTCATCCTAAAGCAGCAGAATACATATTCTTCTAGAATGCATATGAAACCTTTTCTAGAATAGATTTCATATTGCATCACAAATCAGCCATCAACAAATACAAAAAAGTGAGATCATACTATGTGTATTTGCAGAACACAACACTATGAAACTTGAAATCAACCACAAGAAAAAAACTGGAAAGTCCACAAATAATTGGACCTTAAAGAAAATTTACTGAAGAATGAATGGGATAACCAAAAAAATTAAAGAAGAAAGACAAAAGTACATGAAACACAACAAAAATGAAAACACAAGAGTCCAAATTGTTGAGAGGCAGCAAAGGCATTCATAAAAGGTAAGTATATAGCAATCTGGGTCTTCCTAAAAAAGACAGAAATGTCTCAAATTCATAACCTAACCTTACACCTAAAGGAGCTGGAAAAAGAACAGCAAATAAAGCCCCAAACCAGCAAAAGAAGGGAAATAAGAAAGATTAGAAGAGAAATCAATGATATTGGTGGGGAAAAAAATGAACAGTAGAACAGATCAAAGATCTTGGAGGTGGTTCTTTGAAAGAATGAACAAAAATGATAAGCCTCTAGTCAGACTCATCAAAAAGAAAAAGAAAAAGACACAAATAAACAAAATCATGGATTAAAGAGGATAAATCACAACCAACACTACAGAAATAAAATTATAATAGAATATTATAATAAATTAATGACAACAGATTGGGCAATCTGGAACAAAATGGATAAATTTCTAAAGACATGTAAACTATCAAAACTGACATAGGAAGAAATAGAAAATTTGAACAGACCCATAATCAGCAATGAAATTGGAAGAGTAATGAAAAATCTCCCAACAAACAAAAATCTAGGGCCAGAGGGCTTCCCAAGGGAATTTTATCAAAAAAATATCCATTCTTTTGAATCTGTTCCAAAAAATAGAAACGGAAAGAAAACTTACAAAGTCCTTGATAAGGCCAGCATTACCTAGATTCCTAAACCAGACAAAGACCCCATTAAGAAGGAGAATTACAGACCAATTTCTCTGATGAACATGAATGCAAAAATTCTCAACAAGATACTAGCAAATTGAATCCACAATACATTTAAAGAATTATTTACCATGATCACTGGGGTTTATCCCTGGGGTGTATGATTAGTACAACATCTGCAAATATATTAGTGTGATACACCAAATAAGTAAAATAAAAGATAAGAACCGGGGCGCCTGGGTGGTTTAGTCGGTTAAGCGTCCGACTTTCGCTTAGGTCATGATCTCGCGGTTCGTGGGTTCAAGCCCTGTGTCGGGCTTTGTGCTGACTGCCAGCTCAGAGCCTGGAGCCTATTTCAGAGTCTGTGTCTCCCTCTCTCTCTGACCCTCCCCTGCTCACACTGTCTCTCTCTCTCCTAGAAATAAATAAAAACATATTTAAAAAAAAAGATAAGAACCATCTGATCCTCTCAATAGATGCAGAAAAAGCATTTGACAAAATACAGTATCCTTTTTTGATAATACAGATATCCTTTTTGATACTTTCCCTCAAGAAAGTAGGGATAGAAGGAACATAACTCAACATCATAACAGACGGATATGAAAGACACACAGCTAATATCATCTTCAGTGGGGAAAAACTGAGAACTTTCTCCCTAAGGTCAGGAACACAACAAAGATGTCCACTCTCACCACTATTATTCAACATAGTGTTGAAAGTTCTAGTCTCAGCAATCAGATAACTAAAAGAAAAAAAGGCGTACAGATTGTCAAGGAGAAAGTCAAATTTTAATCCTTAACAGATGACGTGATATACTACATGGAAAACCCTAAAGACCACCAAAAATTGCTAGAACTGATACATGATTTCAGCAAAGTTGCAGGACATAAAATCAATGTACAGAAATCTATTGCATTTCTATATACCAATAATGAAGGAACAGAAAGAGAAATAATATAATTGATCTCATGTACAACTGCACAAAAATCCATAAGATACCTAGGAATAAACCGAACTGAAGAGGTAAAAGATGTGTACGCTGAAAACTACAGAATGCTTATGAAAGGAATTGAAAAAGACACAAAGAAATAGAGAAATATTCCATGCTCTTTGATTGGAAGAACAAATATTGTTAAAACATCCATACTCTCAAAGCAATCGACACATTCAATGCAATCCCCATCAAAATACCACCAGGGGACATCTGAGTGGCTCAGTGTATTAAGTGTCCAACTCTTGATCTGTTCAGGTCATGATCTCACATTCGTTGATTCCAGCCACACGTTTGGCTCAGTACTGACACTACAGAGCCTGCTTGGGATTTTCTTTCCCTCTCTCTCTTCCTTCCCCTGCTCATACTCTCTCTCTCTCAAAATAAATAAATAAATTTATTAAAAAACTATCACCAGAATTTTTCACAGAGATAGAACAAACAATTTTAAAAATTTTTTGGAACTAGAAAAGACCCCCAAATAGCCAAAGTTAGTGTTGAAAATGAAAACCAAAGCCGGAGCATCACTATTCTGGACATCAAGCTATATTAAAAAGCTGTAATCAAGACAGTATGGGAGTGGCACAAAAAGAGACAGATATACTAGTTAAATAGAATAGAAAACCCAGAAATGGACCCACAAATTTATGACCAAGTAACCTTCATAAAGAAATAAAGCATAAAGAATATCCAATGAAAAAACACAACAAATGATGTTGGGGAAACTAGACAACAATATGTAGAAGAATGAACCTAGACCACTTTCTTACCTGCTACACAAAAAATAAACTCAAAATGAATGAAAAACCTAAATGTAAGACAGGAAGCCATCAGAATCCCAGAAAGCAGGCAACAACCTCTTTGACATCTGCTGCAGCAATTTCTTACAAGACATATCTCCTGAAGCAAGGGGAAAAAAGCAAAAATAACTACTGAGACCTAATCAAGATAAAAAGTGTATGCACTGTAAAGGATAATCAACAAAACTAAATGGCAACTGATGGAACGGGAGAAGATATTTGCAAATGACACATCAGAAGAGAGTTAGTGTCCAAAATATATAAAGAACTTATTAAACTCAACATCCAAAAAACAAATAATCCAATGAAGAAATGGGCAGAAGTCATGAATAGACACTTTTTCAAAGAAGACATCCAGATAGTTAACAGATACATGAAAAGATACTCAATATCACTCATCATCAGGGAACTACAAATCAAAACCACAATGAGATACCACTTCACACCTGTCAGATGGCTAAAATTAACAATTCTGGAAACAACAGATGTTGGCAAGGATCCAGAGAAAGTGAAAACCTTTTGCACTGTTAGTGAGAATGCAAACTGGTGCAGCCACTAGGAAAACAGTATGGATTTCATCCAAAAGTTGAAAATAGAAATACCCTATGATCCAGCAACTGCACTACCCTGTATTTATCCAAAGGATACAAAGATGCTGAATTGAAGGGTCACATGCACCCCAATGTTTATAGCAGCTTTGTCAACAATAGGCAAATTATGGAGAGAGCCCCAATGTCCATCGGGTGTTGAATGTATTAAGAAGCTGGGGTATATATACACAATGGAATATTACTCAGTGATCAAAAAATGAAATCTTGCCATTTGCAACAATATGGATGGAACTAGAGTATATTATGTGAAGTGAAATAAGTCAGAGAAAGACAAATATCATATGAGTTGACTAATATGTGGAATTTAAGAAAAAAAACAGGAATATAAGGGAAAGAAAGGGAAAATAAAATAAGATAAAAACAGAGAGGGAGGCAAACTAACAGTGGCAAATCACCAGAGACTCTTAAATATAGAGAAAAAACCAATGGTTGCTGGAGGTGTGTTGTGTGGGAGAATGGGCTAAGTGGGCAACCAAATTGGTGAGCATCCAAATTGGTGAGGAAGAAGTAAAATTCACTATTTGCAGATGACATGATACTATATATGGAAAACTTGAAAGATTTCATCAGAAAACTACTAAAACTGGTAATGAATTCACTAAAGTCACAGAATACAAAAATCAATGTATAGGAGTTTGTTGGATCACTACACATTAACAGTGAGCTAGGAGAGAGAAAAATTAAGGAAACAATCCCATTTATAATTGCACCAAAAATAATAAACTATCTAAGAATAAACTTAACCAAAGAGGTGAAAGACCTTACCTGATGGAGAAGTAGGGGGACCTGAAGTTCCCTCGTCCCTCAAGCACAGTGTTGAGGCTAGAGGACTTAGAATTTTAAGAGTCCAGGTTGCAGAGTGACAGAGACATCTCCAGTGGCCCACGGGGACAACTTGGTGGGCCATAGGTGTGTGATGTAGGAATGGAGGATAGGGATCCTCTTCTGTTGAGAGACAAAAGAGAAAGAGAGGAAGTGTAAGATTGTATTTGGACAAGAGAAAAACCATGGACCGGGGATCAGAAGAAATGGAGAAAGATCCAATTTCTACCTGCAGAGTGTTTACCTGACTGGGCCAGCTGCCCTATTCTCATACTTGGGGAGGAAGAGAGTCAGCCCTGGGGTTGGAAACTAGCTTAGAGTCACAGTCTGCAGTGGGATAAAACAATTCCGTCCCCTGTGTGCTGTGAGAAGAAGGTATATAGCCATTAGGGACAAAGGACCCTGCCTTCACCAGCCAGCCAGAGGCAGGGCAGAGCTGCACTTCCCCAGAACCAGGGCTCATGGAGTGGGATCCTTTAAGACACGAGGGTTTGAATCCCAGCCGAGTGTAAGGAAGGCACAAGGGATGATGGAATGGGACATAGCAGCCCACTCATGCTCTCTCAACGCTGAGAAGAGCCACAGGCCCTTAGTGGGGGCAGAGTGGCTCTACCTGGGAACAAAGGTGCTTGGAGTGGGATCATTTAAGACTTTGGAGTTTGAATCTCAGCCAAGCACCTGGGAGTCAGAGGAGACTGTGGAGCTGGGAAAAAAAAAAAAAAGGTCCTTTCACACCCACACAGCACTGTGAAGATGGCCTGAAAAGAGTGGTTTGGGAACCTGGTCTGGGGAAGAGACTGCAGTGTTGCCATTTTCCTCCCCATCACAAATAAGGTGGGGCTTCAGGGAACTGAGAAGGGGCCACAGTGGAGGTATGACCCACCTGCAGCAAACCACAGTCATTCATGCCTAGTAACTGTGTATCTACAAAAGCAAGATTGACACTGACCAAACAGACAACCCCTCCTCCAGATCGACACAGCCACTGGTTCCAAGGCACGTGGCAGTTTTGCATTGCCTGATTTAATTCTCAGACAATTCTATATATATATATTTCCCTTCCTTTTCTCCTTCGTATCTCTTCCCTTCTCTAGTCTGATTATTCTGGTTGTTGGTTTGTTTCAGCAGACATATTTTTTTTAAGGTTTTATTTATTTCTAGGAGAGAGAGAGAGAGACAGCGTGAGCAGGGGAGGGTCAGAGAGAGAGGGAGTCATAGACTCTGAAACAGGCTCCAGGCTCCGAGCTGGCAGTCAGCACAGAGACCGACGCGGGGCTCGAACCCACAAACCTAAGCAATCATGACCTAAGCGAAAGTCAGACACTTAACTGACTAAGCCACCCAGGCACCCCTCAGCAGACATATTTAATCAATTCTATTTACACCTGTTCTACACATCCTTCTTTATTTCCCTTTCTCTCTCTCTGTATTAAGCTATATAGGTTTTTTGTCTGTTTTATTTTATTTTATTTTATCTTTCCGTGTCCCTGTCATTCTCCTTTTGTAAGAGAGAAGTCCTTTTATATCAATACCACCTTTACACTATTGTTTACTTGTAGCTGGTGTTTTTGATTTCTTGTTTTTGTTTGCATGTTTGTTTTTGCTGTTTGTTTTTCTTTCCAGGGCTACTTCAACATAAAAATCAATGCCCACCTGCTGGAGGGTCCAAAACATCACTATGAGGAGGGAGATAATGTAACCAAAGTCACAACAACAGAGAGCAAGTAACATACTCCAAAAAACACCTCCTGAAGGGCCAGACCCTGGATAGTGTATGACCCGTTTTTAATACAGTAGTGCTTACAGGTGCAGGACACATAACAAACTTGTAAAACACATAACGGGGGCTCCTGGGTGGCTTAGTTGGTTAAGCGTCTGACTTTGGCTCAGGGCATGAACTCATGGTTCGTGGGTTTGAGTCCCGTGTTGGGCATTGTGCTGACAGCTAGCTCAAAGTCTGGAGACTGTTTCAGACTCTGTATCTCCCTCTCTCTCTGACCCTCCCTTGCTCTCTCTCTCTCTCAAAAATAAATAAAACATTTAAAAAAATTAAAACACATGAGGGACAGAAAACTAGCCAATATGATGAATTCTCAAAAGAAATTCCAGGAAGAAATGACAGCTAATGAACTGATCAAAACAGATATAAACAATAAAACTGCACAAGAATTTAGAATAATGGTCACAAGAATAATTGCTGGGCTTGAAAAGAGCATAGAAGACAGCAGAAAATCTATTGCTGCAGAGGTCAAAAAACTAAAAAATAGTCCTTACGAATTAAAAAATGCTATATATGAGATGCAAAATAAACTAGAGGTGGTGATAGCAAGGACAGAAGAGGCAGAGGGGAGAAAAAGTGAAATAGAAGATAAAATTATGTAAACAGATTAAGCTGAGAAAACAAGAAATAAAAAAATTCTGGACCACTATGGGAGAATTAGAGAAATAAGTGATTCAATGAGACAGACTAATATCCATATCGTAGGAGTTCTAGAAGAAGAAGAGAGAGAAAGGGGCAGAAAGTGTACTGAACAAATCATTGCCGAGAACTTCCCCAATCTGGAGAAGGAAACAAATATTGAAATAAAGGAGGCACAAAGAACTCCTATCAGACATAACTTGAATTAATCTTCTGCATAACATTGCATAGTAAAACTGGCAAAATACAAAAATAAAGAGAGAATACTGAAAGCAACTAGGGAGAAATGGGTCTTAACCTACAATGGTAGATACATAAGGGTAGTAGCAGACGTATCTACTGAAACTTGGCAGGCCAGTAGGGTAGCAGGAAATTTTCAATGAGCTGAATAGGAAAAATATGTAGCCAAGAATCTTTATCCAGCAAGCCTGTCATTCAGAATAGAAGGAGAAAGACCTTCCCAGACAAACAAAAACTGAAGGAATTCATCACCACTAAACTAGCCCTATAGAGATACTAAGGGGGACTCTGTGAGAATGTTGCAAAAACCACAAAGGACCAGAAATGTCACTACAAGCATGAAACCTATAGATAACGCAATGACTCTAAATCCATATGTTTTAATAATCACACTGAATGTAAATAGACTAAATGCTCCAATCAAAAGAAATAGGGTATCAGATTTGGTTTAAGAAAAAAAAAAAAAAGATTCGAGGGGAGAGGGAAAGATGGCAGAAAACTAGGAAGCTCCTACATTTCACTCGCCCCCATATCTCACACAGAAAAGATCTGAAGCCATAGGAAACCTTACAGAACCCAAGAGATTGTGAGGAAAAGGACGCAGAATCCACTGAGAAAGTCTTCTAACATGAGTGCGAACTGGGGAAGATAAAATCTGTCTGGGATCGGACACTCCAGGGATGGGGGCGATCCATCTCTGCGGGGAGTGAGAGGGGAAAAAGAGAGAGTCTGAAACTGCTCAAGACACGGTACCTGTCGCTGGGAAACAAAAAAACCTCTGCTCAGGGCACAGAAGAACCGTGTGCACCAAATCCCTGCGCACCTGGTTCCCATGCGCCAACTTGTCCCGGAGGGGTTGTACACGTGCAGACCACTTCTTTGTACTCCTGGCTGGCTGGACCCTTAGAGGAGCTGCAGGCCTCCACACCATTGTGCTCCTGACTGGCCAGACCCCTTGGAGGAACCGCGCGCAGGTACCGGGTCGATGCACTACTGGCTGGCTGGAACTCTAGAGGGAAGGCAAAGAGCTTAAAAACTGGGAGATTTGCCCACGAGTTCGGGTTTTGGGTAACAAGACACAGAGGGACCTGGTTTCCCTCCTTCCAGTGGGTCCGGCGTGCCCCACAGGCAAACCCCCACCCATGCCTGACAACCCGACTCAGAGGAGAAGTGAGCAGCGTTTCTGGCTCCACCCCCAGAGCTATGCAAGAGGCTTGGAATTGCCCCGATGGTGATCACCTGCGAGGTTGTGTCTATAGGAATTACAGTGGGGTGCACATAATGGGATTTGGAAAGTAGGCCTGGCCTTGTTTAAAGAGCGCAACCCACTTTTCTGTGCCCCCGGCACGGGGAGTTTACACACTCAAAACAGCAAAGTGCAGCGCTTGGTTCAAGAAGGGACTAGAGCGCTGTCACTCTCCTCCCATCAACCACTACGGCAGAACTCCCACCTGATGCATTGGATCACACCACCCCCATCCCTGCTAGAGAGCTGCCCTCGCTCTTTTTTTTCTTCTTCTTTTTTTCCTTGTTATCCTGGAACACTGACCTGATTAACTCTGGTCACCGGCTTGCTTAAACAGTCACATCTAGTCCATTCTGTAGATGTAAATTCTACACCTACCGACATTTTCATCTCTCTCTCTCAGGAGTAATTAGACTATATAGTTTCTCTGCATAATACCAACATCCTTCTCTCACCTATCCAACCATATTCCACCCTTTAGCTCCTTGAAAAAAGCTTCTTATCCCTTCTGCCTGCTCATTCAATTTCCAACTTTGCCTCATCCTCACCCTGTCTTCTCTCTCTTTCTCTATGCTCTTCAACCAGCACGGCATACACTGGTTATTTAATTGTAGCTGGGAAATCCGGTTATATGCTTTAAACCGTTCTTTGTCCATTGATTTTCTTCTTTTACCCTTTTCTTCTTTTTGACCTTTTCATGTATTTTTTTTAAATTTTCTATTATTCGCCTTCCCTCCTCTGTCTTTTCTCTTAACTTTTTCGTTTTCCTTCTCGGTTTGCATGTTAGTTGGATTTGTCTGTTCATTTGTGTGCCTCTGCTCCCTGTGTGTTTGTCTGTCTGTTTTCATCTCCAGGGCTACCTCAAGAAACAAGCCAAAGTACACATGGTAGAGAGTCGCAAATAATACTATGAGTAGGAAAATAAAATAACCAAGGTCTAAACAAGAGAGACCAAGAGTTACCATTCAAAAAACACTCTCTGAAAGGATACGATCGGGTCAGTCAAAGAGTCTTCTTGGGCACAGCAGCGCTCACAGGTGCAGAGAGAATAACAAATCCTTAAAACTAACAATAGACAGAAAGCCAACTAAAATGAAGAATGAAAGAGCTCTCCTCCAAAGAAATTCCAAGAAAAATTGACAGCTAATGAACTGCTCAAAACAGATATAAGTAGCACAACAGAACAAGATTTTAGAAAAATAATGAAAAAATTAATAGTTAGGCTTAGGAAAAGCATAGGAGACATTAAAGAAACTGGTTACAAGCAACATGGAGCATAAAAATAGGCATGATGAATTAAAAAATGCGGTAAATGAGATACATAATAAATTGGAGGCGTCCAATGCACGGATTGAAGAGGCAGAAAGGAGAATAAGTTATTTAGAAGACACCATTATAGAAAAAGAGGAAACTGAGAAAAAAAGAGACAAACTTATCCAGGAACATGAAAGAATATTTCGAGAGCTCAACGATACGATCAAACGCAACAATATCCATATCATAAGAATCCCAGGAGAGGAAGAGAGAGGGAAAGGTGCTGAAGGAGTCCTGGAACAAATTAGAGAATTTACCCAACCTGGGGAAGGAAATAAACGTTGAAATACAAGAGGCTCAGAGGACACCTTTCAGACTTAATTTGAATGGATCTTCAGCATGGCATATCATAATAAAAATGGCAAACTATAAGGACAAAGAGAGAATTTTGAAAGCAGCAATGGAGAAAACGGCCCTAACATACAAAGGAAAATCTATCAGACTGGTGACAGACCTATCTACTGAAAGTAGGCAGGCCAGAAAGGAATGGCAGGAGATCTTCAATGTGATGAACAGAAAAAATGTGCAGCCAAAAATCCTCTATCCAGCAAGCCTGTCATTCAAAATAGAAGGAGAGATAAAAGTCTTTCCAAATAAACAAAAATTGAAAGAATTTGTCACCTCTAAGCCAGCCCTACAAGAAATCCTGAGGGGGACTCTCTGAAGGAAATGTTGCAAGGAACAAAGTTACCTGAGACATCACCACACACATGAACCCCACAGAGACACAAAGACTCTAAAGCCATATATTTCAATAATAACACTGAATGTAAATGGGCTGAATGCTCCAATGAAAAGACATAGGGTAACAGAATGGAGAAAAAAACCAAAGTCCATCTATGTGCTGTCTACAAGAAACTCATTTTAGACTGGAAGATACCTTCAGATTAAAAGTAATGGGATAGAGAAAAATATATCATGCTACTGGATATCAAAAGAAAGCCAGAGTAGCTATACTTATATCAGACAAACTGGACTTTAAATTAAAGACAATAACAAGAGGTGAAGAAGGGCATTACATAATATTACAATGTTCATCCATCAGGAAGTACTGACAATCATAAATGTCTATGCACCGAATATGAGAGCACCTGAATATCTAAAACAATTAATCACAAACAGAAACAAGTTTGTAGATAAGACTGTCTAATAGCAGGGGACTTTAATACTCTGCTTACAGCAATGGATAGGTCAACCAGACACAAAATTACTAAAGACATGATGGACTTGAAAGACACATTGGACCAGATGGATTTGACACATATATTCAGAACTCTACATCCTGAGGCCAGGGAATTTACTTTCTTCTCAAGTGCACATGGCATATTTTCCATGATAGATGACATACTGGGACATAAAGCAACCCTTAATAAATATAAAAGGATTGAAATCATACCATGCACACTCTCAGATCATAATGCTTTGAAACTTTGAAACTTGAAACAGGAAGAATTCTGGAAAACCTCCAAAAACATGGAGGTTAAAGAACACCCTACTAAAGAAGGAATGGCCCAATCAGGCAATTAGAGATGAAATTAAAAATATATGGAAACAAATGAAAATGAAAACACAATCCAAAATCTATGGGATGAGGCAAAGGCAGTCCTAAGAGGAAAGTACATTGAACTACAGGCCTATTTCAAGAAATTAAAAAAGATCAAGTCGAAAATGTAACAGCTCACCTAAAGAAACTAGAGGCAGAGCAACAAGAATGCCCTAAACCAAGAGGAAGAAGAGAAATAGTAAAAATCAGAGCAGGAATAAACAACATAGAGACCAAAGAAACAATTGAATACATCCATGAAACCAAGAGTTGGTTTTCTGAAAAAATAAACAAACCTCTAGCCAGGCTTCTCAAAAAGAAAAGAGAGAGCACCCACATAGACAAAATCATGAATGAAAATGGACTTATTACAACCACTTCTCAGAAATGCAAGCAATTATGGGGCGCCTGGGTGGCTTAGTCGGTTAAGCGTCCGACTTTTGCTGAGGTCATGATCTCGCGGTTCGTGGGTCCAAGCCCCGCATCGGGCTCTGTGCTGACTACCAGCTCAGAGCCTGGAGCCTATTTCAGAGTCTGTATCTCCCTCTCTCTCTGGCCCTCCCCTGCTCACGCTGTCTCTCTCTCTCTCTCCTAGAAATAAGTAAAAATATTAAAAAAAAAACAAAAAGAAATACAAGCAATTATCAGGGAATACTATGAAAAGTTACATGCCAGCAAACTGGACAACTTAGAAGAAATGGACAAATTCCTAAACACACACCCACTACCAAAATTCACACGTGAAGAGATAGTAAACCTGAACAGACCAATTATTAGTGAAGAAATCAAATAAGTGATCAAAAATCTCCCAACAAATAAGAGCCCTACACCTGACGGCTTCTCTGGAGAATTCTACCAGATGTTTAAAACAGAATTAATCCCAATTCTTCTCAAGCTATTCCAAAAAATAGAAATTGAAAGAAAAGTCCCGGACTCATTTTATGAAGCCAGCATCACTCTGTTTCCCAAGCCAGACAGAGATCCAGCAAAAAAAAAGAGAACTACAGGCCAATATCCTTGATGAATATGGAAGCAAAAATCCTCAACAGGAGACTTGCAAATTGAATTCAACAGCACATAAAAAGAATCATCCACCACGATCTAGTGGGATTCATTCCTGGGTTACAGGGCTGGTTCAACATTCGCAAATCAATCAATGAGATCCTTCACATCAACAAAAGAAAAGATAAAAACCATATGATCCTGTCGATAGATGCAGAAAAAGCATTTGACGAAATACAGCATCCCTTCTTAATAAAGACTCTAGAGAAAGTTGGGATAGAAGGAACCTACATAAACATCATAAAAGCCATCTATGAGAAGCCTTCAGCTAACATCATCCTCAATATGGAAAAACTGAGAGATGTCCCCCTGAGATCAGGAACACGACAGGGATGTCCACTCTCACCACTGTTGATTAACATAGTGCTGGAAGTCCTAGCATCAGCCATCAGACAACAAAAGGAAATAAAAGTCATCAGAACTGGCAAGGAAGAAGTCAAACTTTCACTTTTCACAGACGAATGATACTCTACCTAGAAAACCCGAAAGACTCCACCAGAAGCCTACTAGAACTGATCCAAGAATTCAGCATAGTTGCAGGGTACAAAAACAACGTACAGAAATCGGTTGCAATCTTATACACCAATAATGAAGTCACAGAAAGAGAAATCAAGACACTGATCCCATTTACAATTGGACAAAAAACCATAAAGTACCTAAGAATAAAGCTAACCAAGGATACAGAAGATCTGTATGATGAAAACTGATGAAGGAAATTGAAAAAGAAACAAAGAAATGGGAAAACATTCCATGCTCATGGATAGGAAGAATAAATATAGTTAAAATGTCATTACTACCCAAAGCGATCTACACATTCAATGCAATTCCAATAAAAATTGCACCAGCATACTTCTCAAAACTAGAACAAACTATTCTAAAATTTGTATGGAACCACAAAAGACCCTGAATAACCAAAGTAATATTGAAGAGTAAAACCAAAACGGGAGGTATCATCATCCCAGACTTTAGCCTCTACTACAAAGCTGTCATCATCAAGGCAGTATGGTTTTGGCATAAAAATAGACACATAGACCAATGGAATAGAATTGAAAACTCAGAACTGGACCCAAAGCTATACTGCCAACTAATCTTCGGTAAAGCAGGAAAGAATATCCAATGGAAAACAGATAGCCTCTTTAACAGATGGTGTTGGGAGAACTGGACAGCAACATGCAGAAGAATGAAACTAGATCAATTTCTCACACCATACACAAAAATAAACTCAAAGTGGATAAAGGACCTGAACGTGAGACAGGAAACTATCAAAACCCTAGTGGAGAAAGCAGGAGACAACCTCCTTGACCTCTACCGCAGCAACTTCTTACTTGACACATCTCCAAAAGCAAGCGAATTAAGAGCAAAAAGAAGTTATTGGGACCTCAAAATCTTCTACACTGCAAAGGAAACAATCCATAAAATGAATAGGCAACTATTAGAATGGGAAAAGATACTTCTAAATGACATATCAGATAAAGGGTTAATATCCAAAATCTATAAGGAACTCACCAAACTCCACACCCCAAAATAACAAACAACCCAGTGAAGAAATGGACAGAGGATATGAACAGTCTTCTCCAAAGAGGACATCCAGATGGCCAACAGACACATGAAAAGATGCTCAGCATCCCTCCTCATTAGGGAAATACAAGTCAAAACCACACTGAGATACCACCTTAAACTAATCAGCATGGCTAAAATGAGGAAATCGGAGAACTCTAGATGCTGGCAAGGATGTGGAGAAATGGGCACCCTCCTACACTGTTGGTGGGAATGTAAACTGTTGCAAACCCTCTGGAAAACAGTGTGGAGGTTACTCAAAAGATGAACAATAGAACTCCCCTATGACCCAGCAATAGCACTGCTAGGAATTTACCCAGGGATATAGAAGTGCTGATGCATAGGAGCACATGTACCCCAATGTTCATAGCAGCACTCTCAACAATAGCTAAAACACAGAAAGAGCCTACGTGTCCATCAACAGATGAATGGATCAAGAAGATGTGGTTTATCTGTACGATGGAATATTACATGGCAATGAGAAAGAATGAAACCTGCCATGTGTAGCTACTTAGAAGGACCTTGAGGGTGTTATGCTGAGCGAAATAAGTCAGGCAGAGAAGGACAAATATCATGTTTGCACCTATAGGAGGATTAGGAGGAACTTAACGGAGGACCATGGGGGAGAAGAAGGGGGGAAATGGTGGGTGAAAGAGAGAGAGGCAAAGCATGAGAGACTCTTGAATGTTGAGAACAAACTGAGAACTGATGGATGTGGGGGGTGGAGAGGGGAGATGGGCATGGAGGGAGCCACTTGTGGGGTTGAGCACTGGGTGTTATACGGAAACCAACTTGACAATAAACTATTTGTAAAAAAAAAAAAAAGAAAGAACGAAAAGAATACAAAAAACCACAAAAAACTAAAAAACATGATTCATCTATATGCTGTCTACAAGAGGCCCATTTTAGACTTGAGGACACCTTAAGATTGAAAATGAGGGGAAGGAAAATCAGATATCATTCTACTGGAAGTCAAAGAAAGCTTGATTAGCCGTACATATATCAGACAAACTAGATTTTGTTTTATTTTATTTATTATTATTTTTTAAACCCAAGGATTTTTTTTAATTTTTTTTTAATGTTTTATTTCTAGGAGAGAGAGAGAGACAGCGTGTGCAGGGGAGGGTCAGAGAGAGAGGGAGTCACAGATTGAAACAGGCTCCAGGCTCTGAGCTGGCAGTCAGCACAGAGCCCGACGCGGGGCTCGAACCCACGAACCGCGAGATCATGACCTAAGTGAAAGTCGGACTCTCAACCGACTAAGCCACCCAGGCGCCCCCAGATAAACTAGATTTTAAACTAAGGACTGTAACAGGTGATGAAGAAGACATTATATAATAATTACAGGGTCTATCCATCCAGAAAAGCTAATGATTATAAATGTTTATGTACTCAATTCAGGAGTACTCAAACATATAAAACAATCGCAAACATAAGCAATCTTATTGGTAGGAATACTGTAATTGCAGGGGACTTTAACACTCCACTTACAACAATGAGCAGGTTATCTAGACAGAAAAACAGTAAAGAAACAGTGGCCTTGAGTGATACATTGGATTGGATTGATTTGACAGATATATGTAGAATTTTTCATCCAAAAACAGCAGAGCACCCATTCTTCTTGACTGCATATGCAACATTCTCCAAGATACATCACTTACTGGGTCACAAAACAGCCTTTAATAAATATAAAATAATTGAGATCATACCATGCTTATTTCAGGTCACAATGCTATGAAATTTGAAATCAACCACAGGAAAAAGTCTGGAAAACCTCCAAATACATGGAGGTTAAAGAACATCCTACTAAAGAATAAATGAGTCATCCAGGCAATTAAAGAAGACATTAAAAAAATATTTGGAAGCAAATGAAGATGAAATCACGATAGTCCAAACCCTTTGGGATGCAGCAAAGGCAGTCCTAAGAGGAAAATACATTGCAATCCAGGCCTATCTCAAGAAACAAGAAAAATCCAAAATACAAAATCTAACAGCACACCTAAAAGAACTAGAAGCAGAACAGCAAAGAAACCCCAAAGCCAGCAGAAGAAGAGAAATAATACAGATAAGAGCACAAATAGCAACATAGAATCCCCCCCCCAAAAAAATAGTAGAATAGATCAGTGACTAAAAGCAGTGTTTTGAAAAAATAAACAAAATAGTTAAATCCCTCGCCATACTTCTCAAAAATAAAAGAGAGAGGACCCAAATAGATAAAATCACAAATGAAAATGGATATATCATAGCCACTTCCTCAGAAATACAAACAATTATCAGAAAAAATTATATGCTAATAAACTGGACAACCTGGAAGAAATGGACAAATTCCTAGATAACACACACAACCAAAACTCAAATGAGAAGAAATAGAAAATTTGAACAGAACCATAACCAGCAAGGAAATTGAATCAGTTATCAGAATCTCCCAGCAAATAAGAGTCCTGTGCCAGATGGCTTCCTGGGGAATTCTAACAGACATTTAAAGCAGAGTTAATACCTATCCTCCTCAAGTTGTTCCAAAATTTAGGAACAGATGGAAAGCTTCTGGACTCATTCTATGAAGCAAGCATTACCTTGATTCCCAAGGCAGACAGAGACCCCAAAGAAAAATAGAATTACAGGCCAACATCCCTGATGAAAATGGATGCAAAAATTCTCAACAAGAAATCGAATTCGACAGTATATTAAGAGAGTTATTCACCATGATCAAGTGAGATTCATCCTGGGCTGCAGGGCTGGTGCAATATTCACAATCAATCAGTGTGATACGTCACATTAATTAAAAAAGTATAAGAAGCATGTGATCCTGAAACAGATGAAGAAAAACTATTTGACAAAATACAGCATCCTTTCTTAATAAAAACCTTCAAGAAAGTCAGGATAGAAGGAACATACTTAAGTATCATAAAAGTATATATACTTAAGTATATATAAAGAGCCCACAGCTAAAATCATCCTCAGTGTGGAAAAACTGAGAGCATTGTCCCTGAGATCAGGAACACGACAGGGATATCCACTCTCATCAATGTTGTTTAACATAGTGTTGGAAGTCCTAGCATCAGCAATCAGACAACAAAATGAAATAAAAGGCTTCCAAATTGACAAAGAAGATGTTAAACTTTCACTATTTGCAGATTACATGATACTCTACATGGAGAACCTCAATGACTCCACCAAAAAGCTGCTAGAACTGATAGATGAATTTAGCAAAGTCACAGGATACAAAATCAACGTACAGAAATTGGTTTTATTTCAATACACCAATAATGAAGCAACAGAAAGAGAAATAAATAAATTGATCCCATTTACAATTATACTAAGAACCATAAAATACCTGGGAATAAACCTAACCAAATATGTAAAAGATCTGTATGCTGAAAACTATAAAAAACTTATGAAAGATATTGAAGAAGACAAAGAAATGGAAAAATATTCCATACTCATGGACTGGAAGAGAAAATATTGTTAAAATGTCAATATTACACAATGCAATCTACACATTCAATACAATCCCAATCAAAATGGCGCCAGCATTCTTCTCAAAGCTCGAACAATCCTAAAATTTATATGGAACCACAAAAGATCTTAAATAGCCAAAGTAATGTTGATAAAACCAAAGCGGGAGGCATCTCAATCTCAGACATTAGCCTCTACTACAAAGCTGTAATCATCAAGATGGTATGGTATTGGCACAGAAACAGACACATAGACCAATGGAATAGAAGAGAGAACCCAGAAATGGACCCACAAATGTATGGCCAACTAATCTTTGACAAAGCAGGAGAGTATCTAATGGTAAAAAGACAGTCTCTTTGAGCTAATGATGCTGGGAGAACAAGACAGCAATATGCAAAAGAATGAAACTGGACCACTTTTTTACACTATACACAAAAACAAACTCAAAATGGATGAAAGACCTAAATGTAAGACAGGAGACTATCAAAACCCTAGAGGAGAAAACAGGCAACAACCCCTTTGACCTCAGCCTCAGTAATTTCTTGGTTGACACGACTCTGAAGATAAGGGAAATAAAAGCAAAAATGAAGTATTGGGACCTCTTCAAGAGAAAAACGCTTCTGCACTGCAAATAAAGCAGTCAATAAAACTAAAAGGCAACCAATGGAATGGGAGAAGATATTTGCAGGTCACATATCAGATAAAGGGTTAGTATCCACTCTATAAAGAACTTACCAACCTCATCACCCAAAAAACAAATAATCCAGTGAAGAAATGGGCAGAAGGTATGAATAGACACTTTTCCAAAGAAGACATCCAGATGACCAACTGGTACATGAAAAGATGCTCAGCATGACTCATCATTAGGTAAATACAAATCATAACCACACTGAGATGGCACCTCACATGGGTCAGAGTGGCTAAAATTAATAGCTCAGGCAACAACAGGTGCTGGTGAGGATGTGGATAAATGGGAACCTTCATGCACTGTTGGTGGGAATGAAAACTGGTGCATCTGTTCTGGAATACAGTGTGAAGGTTCCTCAAAAAATTAAAAATAGAACTACCTTATAACTCAGCAATAGCACTATTAGGAATTTATCCAAAGGATATAGGAGTGCTGATTCATAGGGGCAAATGTACCCCAATGTTTATAGCAGCACTTTTAACAATAACCAAATTATGGAAAGAGCCTCAATGTCCATCAACTGATGGACAGATGTTTAAAGAAGATGTTTATATATACAATGGAATACTACTTGGCAATGAAAAAGAAGGAAATCCTGCTCATAGCAGCAGCATGGATATAACTGGAAGGTTTTATGCTATGTGAAATAAGTCAGTCAGAGAAAGAAAGATATATGTTTTCACTCATATGTGAACCTTAAGAAATTTAACAGAAGACCATGGGGGAAAGAAAGGGGAAAAAATAGTCACAAAGAGAGACACTTAAATACAGAGAACAAACTAACAGTCGATGAGGAGGGTAAGGGAGGGGAAATACGTGATGAGTATTGAGGAGGGCATTTGTTGGGATGAGCATTGGGTGCTGTATGTTAGTGATGAATCCTGGAAATCTACTTCCAAAACCAAAACCACAGTGTATCTACTGTATGGTAGCCAACTTGACAATAAGTTGTATTAAAACAAACAAACAAACAAACAAACAAACAAAAAACTGATGAAAGAAGTTGAAGAGGACACAAAGAAACGGAAAGACATTCCATACTCATGGATTAGAAGAATAAATATTGTCAAAATGTCTTTACCACCAAATCAATCTACACATTTAATGCAATCCCCATCAAGATACCAACAGCATGTTTCAGAGAATGAAAAGAAACAATTATAAAATTTGTATGGAATCACAAAAGATCCCAGATGGACAAAGCAATCTTGAAGAAGAAGAAAACAGACTAATCACCATCCTAGACTTCAAGTAATATAATGGAGGTGTAGTAATCAAAACCATATGGTTATGGCACAAAAATAGACACATAGATCAATGGAACAGAATAGAAAACCCAGAAATAATCCCACAAAATAAGGTCAATTAATCGTCAACAAGGTGGAAAGATTATCTAATGGGAAAATGACACTTCCATTAACAAATATTGTTAAGAAAACTGGACAGCTACATGAAAAGTAATGAAATGGAACCACTTTATTTCAGCATGCACACACACCAAAACAAACAAACAAAAACCCCAACCCACTTTAAGTGCATTAAAGACCTAAATCGAGACCTAAAACCATAAAAATCCCAGAATAGAGCAGAGGTTGTAATTTCTTTGATATTTGCCATAACAACAGTTTAGTTTTCTAGATATGTCTCCTGAGGTCAGGGAAACAAAAGCAAAAATAAACTATTGCGACTTCATCAAAATGAAAATCTTCTACATAGTGAAAGAAATAATCAATAAAACTAAAAGGCAACTTAAATAATGGGAGATGTTATTTGCAAATGGCATAGATGATAAAGGATTAGTATCCAAAATATATAAAGAAATGATAAACTCAACACCCAAAGAAACAAATAATCCAAATATAAATGGGCAGAAGACATGAACAGACATTTCTCCAAAGAATACCTAAAAATTGTCAACAGACACATTAAAAGATATTCACATCAGGGGTGCCTGGGTGACTGAGTTGGTTAAGCTTTCTGCCCAGATCAGGTCATGATCTTATGGTTCACAAGTTCAAGCCTCTAGTTGAGGTCTGTTTGAAAGCTCAGAGTCTGGAGCCTGCTTCAGATTCTGTGTCTCCCTCTGTCTCTTCCCCTCCCCTGCTCATGTGCTCTCTCTCTCTCTCTCTCAAAAATAAATAATAAAAACATTTTAAAAAGATACTCACATCACTCATCATCAGGGAAATGTAAATTGAAACTACAATGAGATATCATCTCACATCTGTTAAAATGGTTAAAATCAACAACACAAGAAACAGCAGATGTAGGTGAGGATGTGGAGACAATGGAACCATCTTGCACTGTTGGTAGCAATATAAGCTGGTGCAGCCACTGTCAAAAACAGTATGAAAGTTCCTCAAAAAGTTAAAAATAGGAATATCCTGTGATCCAGTAGTTGTTCTCCTGGGTATTTACTAATAAAAATACAAAAAACACTAATTCAAAGATATACATGAACCCCTATGTTACCTCAGCTTTTTTATAATAGCCAAATTATGGAATTAGTCCAAGTGTACATCAATAAGTGAATGGATAAAGAATATGTGGTATATATATATATATATATATATATATATATATATATATATATATAATGGAATATTATTTAGCCATAAAAAATGAAATCTTGCCATTTGCAACAACATTAAGGGACCTAGAGATTATAATGCTAAGAGAATTAATCAATCATAGAAAGATAAATGCCACATGATTTCACTCATATGTGGAATTTAAGGGGAAAAAATAAATGAGTAAAGTGGAAAAATAAGAAAGAGTCAAGGAACAGACTCTTATCTGTGCTGACAACTCAGAGACTGGAGCCTGCTTTGGATTCTGTGTGTGTCTCTCTCTCTCTGACCCTCCCCTACTCATGTTGTCTCTCTCAGAAATAAATAAAAACATTACATTTAAAAAAAAAAAACAGACTCTTAACTATAGAGAAAAAGCTAATGGTTAACAGAGGGAGCTTGATGGGGGAGAAGAGTGAAATTGATGATGATGGATTAAAGATTGTGCTTCTTGTAATGAGCACTGGGTGTTGTATGGAATTGTTGAATTACTATATTGTTAACCTGAAACAATATAACACTTACATTAACCATACTAGAATTAAAATTAAAAATTTAATTAAACAAAGAGGACAATCTAGACCATTGTCTAGGAAGCTCCAAATATTGAAATGTTTGACCTCATGAATAAAAGCATCTGAGAAGGAGCCGATCTCAGTCTCTGAAAATGTAATGGCATGCAGCGATCAAAATTATTAGCTCCAATAAATTACTTAACCAAAGGTGAGACTCTACAAGAAAGGCCATACTGTACATTCCAAGCTACAGGGAGAAAAAAAGAATAAGAAGGAAAATTAAAGCCAATTCTACATTTTCCCTAGAAAACAGAAGAAGAGGAAACACTCTTCAATTTTATGAAGCCAGAATTACCCCAATATCTAACCTAGAAAAATAGTACAAAAATAAAAACAAAAGCCACAGCAGACTAGCAATAAAAACAAAACAAAACAAAACATAATGCACTATGAACCAGTAGAGTTTACTCCAGGGATGCAAGACTAGTTCATACTTTGAAATATAATTAGGATAATCTACCGAATTAACTGAATGAGGAAAAAAGATCACATGATTATATAATTTGATGAAAAAAATGGGCATTTGACCAAACTTAACATTCATTCTTGATAAAAAAAAAAAACCCTCAGAAAAATAGGAATAAAGAGACACCTTCTCAATATGTATATAAAATAAACTATGGCCAATCTTGTATTCAATTATGAAAAAATGAATGCTTTCTGCTTAAAATTAGGAACAATTAAGGTTATTTTCTCTACATTCATATTGAAGATAATTCAGAACGTCTAGCCAATGCAATAAGGCAAAACAAAGAAATAAAAGGTTTACAGATTAGAAAGGAAGAAATGAAACTGTTTTGATTTGCAAATGACACAACAAAGGCTACACAGAAAATCCCAATAAGTCCATAAATATCTCCTAGAGGTAACAAGCAGGTTCAGCAAGGTCACAGGATATGAGATCAATGCACCAAATGGTATTTGTGGGCAAAACCATTTATAACGATGTTTTATTTATTTTATTTTTTTTAATGTTTTATTTATTTCTAGGAGATAGAGAGAGAGACAGCGTGAGCAGGGGAGGGTCAGAGAGAGGGAGTCACAGACTGAAACAGGCTCCAGGCTCTGAGCTGGCAGTCAGCACAGAGCCCGACGCGGGGCTCGAACCCACGAACCGTGAGATCATGACCTAAGCGAAAGTCGGACGCTTAACCGACTAAGCCACCCAGGCGCCCCACGATGTTTTAAAATAAAATAGGTATAAATCTAACAAAACGTGTACAGGATTTCTATGCTGACAACAACAAATGGCCAATGAAAAGAACCAGAGAAAATCTCAATAGATGGAGAGACATACTCTGTACATGAAAAAGAGAATCAATACAGCAAAGATTTTAAGTATCTCTAGATAATATGTAGGTTTAACATAATTTCTATTAAAATCCTAGCAAGGTTTTTTTGTAGACAGACATAAGATTATTCTTTAAATTGTTTTTTAAGTTTATTTTTAAAGTTTACTTATTTATTTTGAAAGAGAGAGATTGAGCACAAGAGGGGTGGGGCAAAGAGAGAGGGAGAGAGAGAATCCCAAGCAGACTTTGTGCTGAGGAGCCTAAAATGCGGCTCAAGCTCACAAACCATGAGATCATAACATGAGCCAAAATCAAGAATCAGATGCTTAAATGGCTGAGCCATCCAGGTGCTCCTAGACAAGATTATTTTTAGATTTATACAAAATGTCAGAGGAATTAGAATAGCTAAAATATTTCCGAAAAAGAATAAAATAGAATTAGTATATTCAATTTCAAGACTTACTACATAGCTACAATAATCAAGATTTTGTAGTATTAGTGGAAGAATAAACACATAGATAAATGGAACAGAATAGAGAACCCAGAAATATATTCAATTCTTTTATGACAAAGGTTAAAAAGCCATTTGATAAAGAAAATATGATGCTTTTGATAAATGATTGAAGAAATCGACATCTACAGGCAATAATTGGACCTTAAACTAAGTGTCACATGTTATCTAAAAACAAACTCAAAATTGAACATGAACTTAAATTAAGACATAAGTATAAAATCTTAGAAAAAAACACAAGGGAAAGTATTTGAGTGGTAGTGTTAGACAATGAGTCCTTAGACTTGACACCAAAAAAATATCCATGAAGGAAAAAATTTCATAAACAGGACTTCATCAAAATGGACAGCATATTTTTTTCTGTTAAAGACCTTTTTAAGAGAATAAAATGACAAACTACAGGCAAAAATATTTTCTGACAAAGGACTGAGATCTAAAATAAAAAATAACTCTCAAAAGTAAACAGAAAAGAACAACAATCTAATTAGAAAATGAGAAAAAAACAGATAAACATTTCACCAAAAAGAATATTCAGATGGCAAATAGTGAATGAAAAGATGTTCAACATTATTAATCATTAGGGAAATGCATATTAAAACTGCACTGTATTATATATATAACACTACAATGGATTAAAAATTTTCTTTGATGTTTATTTATGTTTGAGAGAGAAAGAGACAGAGGGACAGAGTGCAAGCCAGGGAGGGCAGGGAGAGATAGAATCCAAAGCAGGCTCCAGGCTCTGTACTGTCAGCACAGAGTCCAACGTGGAACCAGAACTCACCGACTGTAAGATCATGACCTGAGGTGGAGTCAGATGCCCAATCCACTGAGCCACCCAGGCACCACAAGAATCTATTTGTTTAAAAAGTAATATGTCAGGGGCGCCTGGATGGCTTAGTCGGTTAAGCGTCCGACTTTCGCTTAGGTCATGATCTCGTGGTTCCTGGGTTCGAGCCCCGCGTCGGGCTCTGTGCTGACTGCCAGCTCAGAGCCTGGAGCCTGTTTCAGCCTGTGACTCCCTCTCTCTCTGACCCTCCCCTGCTCACGCTGTCTCTCTCTCTCTCCTAAAAATAAATAAAACATTAAAAAAAAATTAAAAAAAAAAAGTAATATGCCAAATGCTGGTGACGATCCAAGGATGGAAAGGTCCTAGATCTCTCACACATTGTTGGTGGCTATAGAAAATAGTACAGCCACTAAAGAAAATATTTTGGCAGTTTCTTCAAAACTAAACATCTAGCTACCATATGGCCAAGCAATTACATTCTTGAGCATTTACCCAGGCTAAATGAAAACTTATGTTTATATAAAAATCTATAAATAAGTGTTTATATCATCTTTATTTGTACTAGTAAAAAGTTTAAAGCTACTCAGATATTCTTCAGTTAGCAAATAGTTAAATTGTGATATATCCATGACAGAATGGTACTTGGCAGTAAGAAAGAATCAACTACAGATATATCCAAAAACTGAAATGAATCTCCAGAAAATTATTCTGAGTAAAAAAAAAAAAAATTAAATTCCCCGAAGGATACATACCATATGATTCCATGTATAAAACAAAACATTCAAAATGAAAAACTATAGAAATGGACAAGATTAATGACTGGGGTTAAGAAGTGAGAAGAGGTGGGAGGAAAGTGTGGTACTGTAAAAGTTCAATATAGAGGATTCTTGTGGCAATGGAAATGTTCTATATCTTGACTGTATCTAGTTCAATATCCAGATTTTGATATTCACTATAGTTTTGAGAATCCAACATACTGTTTTTCATAATAGCTGCACCATTTTTTATGCCCTCAAGCAGTGCACAAAGTTTCCAATTTCTCCACACACTTGTATTTTTTTAAAAATGTAATATAGTTTACACACAATGTTACATTAGTTTCAGATGTACAACATAGTAATTTGACAAGTCTATACATTATGCAGTGCTCACCAGAGCTCACTAGCTACCATCTATCACCATACAAAGCTGTTACAATACTCTTGGCTATATCTCCTCTACTGTACCATTTTCTGTTTTTTGTTTTGTTTTGTGGTGATAGTTATCCTAATGGATATGAAGTGTACTGCAGCTGGGACAGATGCTACCATTGAGGAAATATGGAGAAATGGCACACAAGATCTCATATTATTTCTTACAACTGCATGTAAATTTATAAGTTAAATTAAGATTTAATTTTAATTAAAAAGCCCTACCTACAAAAATTAGACAATTATGAAAAATGTGAAGGAGAAAAGTAAAAGTGTCCATAATTACACCACTGAGATGAGGCAACCTTTGATAGTTTAGAGCCGGGACATTGGAGACAAAAGTCTTAGGTGCAATTCCTTGCCCCATGATTTCTTAGTTCTATTACCCTCTGTTTCTTTATCTATAAGGTGGGAATTATTGTCAAGAATTGTAAGTGGTCTAAAACTTTACCCTACTTGCAAGTTAACAAATTAATCTGCCACAGTTTTACGAGTGCTGCCAAAAGACCCATAACTCCTAGGCTATAAACAGAAGTTTTATTACTCATAGCAGTAGCAGTTTCAGAGTATCCGCTGTATCATCAGCTCCAGTTCTCTGAGCCTTTGTCCACAGGACAACACAAAGAGGGTGAAATGATGCCTCCACATTCAGTGCTTTGAATTACAGTAGAGGAGCTCAGAAAACTCATATCTTTCATATCAGGCTTTCACATTAGGCTTGCTTAACCTTTGCCCTAGAGGGAAATATCTTTATGATACTGGATGATAAACCCAATTGTCCTATCTCTGTCCACCAACGTCATTTTCTATATAAAGTGCCCTTGCCTCCAAACAAAGAGAGGCAGTCCCTCTGCTTGCAAATGAAGCAGAAACCCAAAAGACATATGGAAATTGTCTGCTAACTATTATGTAATTCAAAATGGTTTTGTGATATTGTTTATTTTCTTTGGAAAATGGAAGAGTAAAGGCTTTGCAGGTACAGGCTTAGTACAGTGCTAAAAACATGGTGAGTACTGAATAAAAGTACCAGCTGAAAAAAAAATTTCACAATCACATCAGTCTCGACTAGTCAGTTGATCATGTCCTATATCTTCTCACCTATGCTTTCCATCAAATTTCCATAATCTCTGGCTTATATCTAAAACACCAATGTTTTCAACTATTTTTTCTTTTTTTGTCTCTTTTTTCACCAAGGAATCAAGAGTTTCCAGAAAATAACTATAAAGGACACTAGGAAGCTCTGGGCTGCCAGCTTCATTTCCCAGATAAAGCTAATAAAATTATATGTGATTGTAGCAGCTTTTCAGATTGCAGAAGCTTAAATTCCATATACTTGGGCCAGTAATAGCTTTAGAAATTCTCTGTTCCTCAGTGGGTTTCTAGTTTATTTTTGTCTTTGATCTTACTTCAGAAGTATAGATTTAAGTATTTTAAAAAGGGGAATGAATAAAGAGTTGGGACATGCTAATGCTAATGAGAATTCAAAGTAGAGGGCTTGATGGGAAATAGGCTTGAAGCAGACATTTTTCTTTTATTCCTTTGCATTTTAGTGTTTATATATCAGCATAGACTCATGATTATTTTATTGTGTTCTATGGTTTAAAATTCATTATTATTATTAATTTTGTTGCTTCAATTGTTTCAGCTGTGGTGATTAGAGGCTCCTTCAAGTTGGCTCTTGGATTTTTAAAGTTCCAAGTAAAAATTCTATTTGTTTTCTTTAGTCAATTTTAGTTTTATTCTATTGTTAGAGTAGATTGTTGGAAATATTTTGCATAAAAGTTACTAATGTCCTCTGTTACTTAATTCATAGGGTAAACTATTCAGGAGTTTATGCTAATATATATATATATATAATTAAATAAATCAGTGGGAGAAGAGAACAAACTCTTCCTCACCACAGAATTTCTTTTCTTTTCCTTTTTCTTTTTTTAATATTTTCTTATTTTATTTTATTTATTTAAAAAATGTTAAGGCTTATTTATTTTTGAGAGACAGAGAGAACATGAGAGGGGGAGGAGCAAAGAGAGAGAGTGAGATATAGAATCTGAAGCAGGTTCCAGGCTCTGAGCACAGAGTCCAACATGGGACTAGAACTCATGAAACATTAGATCATGACCGGACCAAAGTCATATGCTTAACCTACTGAGTCACCTAGATGCCCCTATTTTATTTTTATTTTTTAAAATCCAAGTTAGTTAACATATAGTGTAATAATGATATCAGGAATAGAATTTAGTG
Source organism: Proteles cristata cristata (assembly GCA_017311185.1). Classification (NCBI taxonomy): domain Eukaryota; kingdom Metazoa; phylum Chordata; class Mammalia; order Carnivora; family Hyaenidae; genus Proteles; species Proteles cristata. The sequence goes on along the minus strand of JAESUZ010000230.1, from coordinate 3,431,862 downwards.
ATTCATCACTTAACATATAATACTTAGTGCTTATCCCAACAAGTGCCCTCTTTAATGCCCATCACTCATTTAACACATCCCCTTACCCAACACCCCACCAGCAATCCTCACTTTGTTCTCTGTATTTAAGAGTGTCTTAGGGTTTTTCTCTCTGTTTTAATCTTATATTTCCTTTCCTTACCCTATATTTGTGTTTCTTAAGCTCCACATATAAGTGGAATCATATGATATTTGTTTTTTTCTTACTGACTTATTTCACTTAGCATAACATACTCTGGTTCCATCTATGTTGCAAATGGCAAGATTTCTAGAATTTCAATTAATGTAAATAGAAAGAAGGAAATAGAGAATAATCATTAGATAAACACTGTAAGATTAAATTTTATAGACAAATCCACCAATGAATGCTAAAATACTACAAAAATTTGAGAAGAAACTTTGAGAATTTGTATAATCTCAAAGTGTCTCCCTTAATGTACTTACCAATTACAAAGTAAAAAATAATAACTTTACACTGGAAAAATCTAGCATATATCAACTTAACTGAATAAGACAGAGACTAAAAAATTGTTATAGACTATACTAGGATAAAGTAAAATAACAAATAAATATAATAAGAAGTCTTGAATAGGATTCTGGAATTAAAATTCAAAACTTAAAATACTATGAAATCACATGAAAAGATACTTAAAGTTATTAGTCACTAGAAAATGAAAATCAAAACCATAATAATATACCATTAAGCACATATTAAAATGGCTAACATAAAAAATACTGACAATACCAAGTGCTGACAAGGACATGGAACAACAGAAATCCACTGATGGAAAAGCAAAATGGTATAGTTACTCTGGAAAACAGTGAAAATTTCTTAAAAAGTTAAATACATACAACACCAAGAATTGACTCTAATATAACTGTGGACTTTGAGTGATACTGATATGTTAATATAGGTTTATCAACTTTAGCAAATGTACCACCTTGGTGGGATACTGATCATGGGGGTGGCTGTCCATGTGTGAGATCAAGGGGATATGGGATTTCTGTGTTTTCTGCTTAATTTTTCTGTGAAACTAATATTTCTTTAATAAAAAATTGTAAGTCAAGCATACATTTATAAGATCACCCAATAGTTCTACCTCTAGGTATTTATCTTAAAGAAATGAAAAGTTATGTTCACTGAAAAACTTGTTTGTGAATATTTATAGCTGTATAATTCATAATCACCCCAAACTGGAGCAATTCACATCTGTGGCTGACTGAACACTGTGGTACATTCACAGAATGAGATACTACTCACCAATAACAAGAAATGAACTACTCAGAGTTAAATGACCGAATAGTAGGGGTACCTGGGCTTGTCTCGTCCTTTGAACACAGCTAGATCAATATCAAACAATTTTGAATACCAAGGAAATTGGTCTGAGGATTAACAGAATAATCTTCAAAATTTGAGGGAGAGCACATGACAAATATGCAGTGTGGAGAGGTGAGTTGGCAGAGATAAGAGCCTTGGTGCCACTGAAGGGTAGAGCACTTTTCAGGGACAGGAGACGGAGAAAGGGGAGATTAATCAGTGTATTGGGTTCATGGAAGAAAAGCACTCCCGCTGAAAGTGGCTAGAGAGAAAGAGTGAAAACATGTGCAGAAACTGCAGAAGAAACTGTTCTCCCAAACTGTTCCCAGGTAAAATGGAGAGGGTTCTAATTCTGCCAGTTTTTTATCAACAGTGAAGCACAGTCTGAAGTTTTGGAAGTTAGTGCTTGGCAGTGCTTAAGTGAGGAAATAGGGTAGGGCCCCAGGAGTGGACAGCACAGTCTGAGAATCCCCTGGGTCACATGGGAAGAAGAGGTTCCCCTGCTTGGAGTGCACTTGGTAGAGGTGATATAGTCACTCCAAGGGCAAAAAACCCAACGAGTTTGCCATAGGACTGCCCTGTTCACCAGTACAGGAACAAAGATGTCAGCTACAGGCAGCAAACCCTGGTGCTAGCTGTATGTCGTAATTTACCATAATTTCTGAGCCACTGCCACTGTGCGGTCACGGGAATGTTTTCTGGACTAAGCTGGTACCAACCACAGTGCACTGAGACCCTCTCCCAGAGGATCAGCATGGTCCAAGCCATGGGGGCTCTGAACCGTGGGGTTTTGAAATACAGCTATGCATGAGATAAAACTCTGGAGGGAGGTGTCGTCTGTCATGCTAACAGCTCAGACATAGACAGGTGGGAAGGGAGGCAACTGATGGAAGCTGGAGACGCAGGAAAGGTGATTGATTGTGCATCTGTGAGGGCATGAACTTCTTACTCTGGAGACTAGAGAGTGGTGAAGCCATTTTCACCATTAGTCCAACACTGATTGACTCCAGTGAGCTAAACAATACCATCAAATGGATAACAGAGTCATTACAACAAACCCCACTCCCTCCACCCTAAAGCACATCTTCACTAGGGCAAGTTGACCTGAGAGGCAGCAGGATTCTCTTCAAGAAGATTGCACAAATCCCTTCCATACACCTGATCTACTTATTCTAGAGTGCTACAAAGATTCAGCTTTAGAGAAAACTGGAGCTAGCTTCCTTTGGTGTTTTACTTATTTATTTGTTCATTTGTTTGTTCATTTTTTGTTTTGTTTTTATTGTTATTATTTTTCTTTTTTATCTTGGTTAAGAAAAAGAAAATTTTATTTTATTTTATTTTTTTCTTTTCTCTCTTTTTTTCTATCAGCATTTTAAAAAAAAGCAGAACAAGACACACATAGGCTCTAGGTTCCTTTATTTGATTTATTTTTTAATTTTATAATTTTTATTTCATTTCATTATTGTTATTATTAGTATTACTACTATTATTTTCTTCCTCCAAAATGACAAGATGGAGCAATTCACATCAAAAGATAGAACAGGAAGATATGATAGCCAGGGATTTAATCAAAACAGATATAAGTAAGATGTCTGAATTAGAATTTAAACATAAATTATAAAGAAAGTAGCCGGGCTTGAAAAAAACATAGAAGACACCAGAGAATCCCTTTTTGCAGAGATAAACAAACTAAAATCTAGTCAGGCAGAAATTAAAAATGCTATAACTGAAATGCAAATCCAAATGTAGGCCATAAAAACAAGGATGGACAGGGAAGAAGAACAAATTAGTGATATGGAAGATAATATTAGGGAAAATAATGAAGCTGAAAAGAAGACGAAAACTGTTGGGAGCCATTCTGAGCCCATGAGCTGAGAAAGCTCCTTGTGAGGTTAAGGCAAGTTAGCAAGGCTTTTGCCATCAGATGACGACCAATATCCACCCCGACTCAATTATTTCTGCTTGAGCACCGACCCCCAAGATACCTTGTTGATTGGTATCGGGAGTGACTTGTCCCCTTATTCTGGCCCTGGTGTCATGATTGCACCTTGTGAAGGTGCCAGGGTCCAGCTCCAGCCAGGTCCAGGGGTCCCTGAAGGATGGATGGTGTTGGCAAGGGAGGGAGTAAGAGAGTTCTGAGATTCTTTCTGATCACCAGGCAGGCATCTCTGTCCTTCTGGTTTTGGTGTCTTTATTTATAGGTCAAACGTTAACATGGCATTAGAAAATGGAATTTTTATAATGGATACTTCTCTGTGATCAGACACTTTTGGAAAATGTACAGGAACAAGATTTACAGAAATATTCTTGCAGAACTATCCCAATTATAGTCAGGTTGAGCAATTAAGAAAATAACAGGGTGTTCTTAGTGAAAAACAGGATAATATACACATTTTAATAATGCTAAGATTAAGTCATAGGTTAAGTTGTAGACACTCTTATCCATCTTCATCACAGCTGCCAGTGTAAGAGAAGGTTTTTGTGGAATGTAGGCCTTAGGGAAGGGACTGCTATACATCACCAGTTAGCAAAGGTATGTGTAGTAACTTATGTTCTGCCCTTATCTGTTCCTTCTCTCTAAGTTAGACTCTTTGTCTCCAGGTAAGACTCGATTTTCCAGTTATATGCTTTATGGCACCAGAGAGCCAGCCATACCTTTAAAGAGTTTAGCTCATATCCAATACATAGAATAGCCTCTTCTAGTGCATTTACCCTTGTGTCTAGTTTTTTGTCTATGAATTTTTGAATAGCTAGGGCATGAGAGACATTTTTGGTTTATTGATTTATGTGTTGAGCTGTATGAACATCTTGGACTAATGGAATGGTAGAAACAGAATTGTACACATAAAAGTCAATCTTTTATGAGTAAGGGTCATTAGCCTGTTCATGGCTCAAGGGAAAGTATGGAGGAAAACAGGACCTGCTGGAGACACGATGTCTGTTCCCGTAATCAAAGGAAGAAGTTCCCACAAGTTCCTTCACAAGGTACAATCATACCAGGGCCAGAATAAGGGGACAAGTCACTCCTGATACCGATCAAAAAGGTACCTTGGGGGTCAGTGTTCAAGCAGAAATAATTGAGTGGGGGTGGATACTGGTCATCATCTGATTGGCAAGAGACTGTGCAAACTTGCTTTAACTTCACCAGGAACTTTTCCAACTCCTGGTGGGCTCAGAATGGCTCTCAACATGAAGGACTTATTGTGCGAGAGAGAGAGAGAGACAGTACGAGCAGGGGAGGGTCAGAGAGAGAGGGAGTCACAGACTGAAACAGGCTCCAGGCTCTGAGCTGGCTGTCAGCACACAGCCTGACGCGGGGCTCGAACCCACGAACCGCGAGATCATGACATAAGTGAAAGTCGGACGCTTAACTGACTAATCCACCCAGGCGCCCCTAGAACCTGTTTTTTTTTACAGTTTCCAAAACATCTTATCACAGAAAGCTATCCATTGTAAAAATTCCATTTTCTAATGCCATGTTAACATTTGACCTATAAATAAAGACACCAGCAGGACAGAGATGCCTGCCTGGTGATCAGAAAGAATCTTGGGGCTCTTTCACCCTCTCTCACTGACACCGTCCATCTGTCAGGGACCCCTGGGTCAACTCCAGCTGGACTCTAGAAGGAAGCAAAGGTAATGAATAATGAAAGCAAACTTAGGGAACTCAGCAACTTATTAAAATGGAGTAATATTCATATCATAGGAGTCCCAGAAGATGAAGAGAGAGAAAAAGAGGAAGAAGGTTTATGTGAACAAATTATAGCTGAAAACTTCCCTTATCTGGGAAGGACACAGAAATCAAAATCCAAGGAGCACAGAAAACTCCCATTAAATTAAAAAAAAAAAGTCGACCATCGCCAAGGCATATCATAGTCAAATTCACAAAATACAAGATCAGGGAAATAATCCTAAAAACAGCAATGGAAAAAAGTCCTTAACCAACAGAAGAAGACAGTTCAGGTTTCAGCAGATCTGTCCACAGACTTGGTGGGACAGAAAGGAGTAGAGGGATATATTCAATCTGTTGAATGGAAAAAATAAAGAGCAAAGAATATTCTATTGAGCAAAGCTTTCATTCAGAATAGAAGGAGAGACAAAGAGTTTCCCTGACAAACAAAAACTAACTGAGTTCACGACCATTAGATCAACCCTGCAAGAAGTTTTAAGAGGGAGTCTTTGAGGAGGGGGAAGCAACAAAGATTAGAAAAGAACATAGATCATCATCAGAAATATCAACATTATAAGTAATATGATGGCATTAAACTCATATCATTCAATAATCACACTGAATGTAAATGGACTAAATACTCGAATTAAAAGACATAGGGTATCAGAATTGAGAAAAAACAAAAACAAAAAAGACCCATCAATATGCTCTCTACAGGAGATTCAATTTTTACTTAAAGTCATCGATAGATTGAAAGTTGGAGAATGGAGAAATATCTATTGTGCTAACAGATATCAAGAGAAACCCAGAGTAGCCATTCATATATCAGACAAACTAGATTACTAGATTTTATTTTTTAATTCCTATTTATTTTTAGCAGAGAGAGAGAGAGAGAACACAAGTAGGGTATGGACAGAGAGAGAGAGGGAGATACAGAATTCAAAACAGGATCCAGGCTCTGAGCTGTCAATACAGAGCCTGATGCAGGGCTCAAACTCACAAACTGTGAAATTATGACCTGAGCAGAAGTCAGATGCTCAGCCTACTGAGCCACTCAGGCACCCCCAGAATATCTTATTTTGATGCCAATAACAAAATTTAGAAATGTTCATGTTTCTTTGCTTTTATAAAATATTCCAGTGGGACTTAGAATTCAATACTCTGAAGACTATATTGTTGGTTACTAACCATATTATGGAAGAGATATCCATTCTTGGCTTCTTCTTACCTACCAGAACCCTGTATTAATGGAAGCAACAATGTGCCTAGCTAAACCCTACCATCTGTTACAAACAGGGGCAGCTAATAAGTGGTGCTGATTTAATTGGGAAATATTTTTTTCTCTCTTCCCCTTTCCTTCTGTTCTGATGCCTAGATAGTTGGAGCTCTAGAACCATCTTTATTGATGAGAGAGTCTTAACAAAGGGGTGCATTAGGCTGGAGGAGCAGAGAGAGTAAAGGGACTAAAGAGACCTCAATCTCTGACATTTGTAGACCTGTCATATCAGCAAACTAGATTTTAAAACAAAGACTGTAACAAGAGATGAAGAAGAGCATTGTATCATAATTAAGGGGTCTATCCATTAAGATCTAACAATTGTAAATACTTATGTCCCCAACACTAAACACCCAAATATATAAATCAATTAATCACAAACATAAGGAAACTCATTGATAATAATATAATAACAGTATGGGGCTTTAATACCTCACTTATAGCAAGGGATATATCATCTAAGCAGAAAGTCAGTAAGACAACAATGGCTTTGAGTGATACACTGGACTAGACGGACTTAACAAATATATTCAGAACATTCCATCCTTAAGGAACAGAATACACATTCTTCTCGAGTGCACATGAGACATTCTCCAGAAAGGATCACATACTGGGTCACAAATCAACATTCCAAAAGTACAAAAGGATCAGGATCATACCATGCATATTTTCAGACCACACACTATGGAACTTAAAACCAACCAGAAGAAAAAAATTGGAAAGACCATAAATACTTGGAGGTTAAACAACATCCTACTAAAGAATGAATGGGTTAACCAGGAAATTAAAGAGAAAATAAATGACATGGAAGCAAATTAAAATAAAAACACAACAGTTCAAAACCTTTAGGATGAATCAAAGGCAGTCTTAAAAGGGAAGTATATTGCAATATAGACCTATCTCAAGAAGCAAGAAAGGTCTCAAATACACAACCTAACCTTACACCCAAAGAAGCTAGAAAAGGAACAGCAAATAAAGCTTAAAGTCAGCAGAAGAAGAGAAATAAAAAATATCAGAGTAGATATAAATGATATAGAAAAAAACAGCAAAAAACAAAAACAACAAAAACCAAAAAAAAAAAAAAAACCAGTAAAACAAATCGATGAAACTAAGAGGTGCTTCTTTGAAAGAATTAATAAAATTGATAACCCCCCCAACCAGACTTACCAAAAAGAAAAGAGAAAAGTCCCAAATAAATAAAATAACAAATGAAATGGGAGAGATCATAATCAATACCACAGAAATACAAACCAATTTAAGAGAATTCTGTGAAAAATTGTATGTGAAAAAATTGGGCAATCTGGAAGAAATGGATAAATTCCTAGAACATATAAACTACCAAAACTGAAACAGGAAGAAACAGAAAATTTGAAAAGAGCCATAAGCAGCAAAGAAATTGAAAGAGTAATCAAAATCTACCAACAAACAAAAATCAAGGGCCAGATGGCTTTCTAGGGGGATTCTCCCAGAAATTTAAAGAAGAGTTAATGCCAATTGTTCTCAATCTATTCTAAAAAATAGAAATGGAAGGAAAACTTCCAAACTCATTCATAAGGTTAGAATTACCTTGATTTCTAAAACCAGACATAGACCCCACTGAAAAGGAGAATTACGGTTCAATATTCTTGATGAACATGGATGCAAAAATTCTCAATAGTGAATTCCACAGTATATTAAAAGAATTCTTCACTATGATGAAGTGGAATTTATCCCTAGGCTGAAAGGTTGGTTTGATATTTGCACGTGAAACAACATAACACACTACACTAATAAAAGTATGGATAAAAACCATATGATTCTTGGGATGCCTGGTTGGCTCAGTCACTTAAGCATTTAACTCTTGTTAGATGATCATGATCTTATGGTGTCTGAGTTTGAGCCCTGCATCAGGCTCTGTGTTGGTAGTGTGTGGAGTTTGCTTGGGATTCTCTCTCTCTCTCTGCCCCCCCCCCTGCATGCATGCACACTCTCTCTTTCAAAATAAATAAAAAATATTTTTTAAAGAATCATATGATCCTTTCAATAGATGAAGAAAAAGCATTTAACAAAATATAGCATCCATTCTTGATAAAAATCCTCTAGAATGTACAGACAAAACATACCTCAAAATCCTAAAGTACATATACAATAGACCCACAGCTAATATTGTCTTAGACTTTGGGTCTGGAGTTCTTTCTTGTCGGACAAGAAACTGGGATGCATGATTAAAAATGAGAGAGACTAATGCCTAGGATAAGACAAGACCCAGAGTAAGGGTCCTTGTTCCATTTTTATTAGGATCAGAAGGCTTACAAAAGTGGTGATGAGTGTGCATAAAAGGAAAATGAAACCTTGACCATTAATTCATGGGCGTGAGGGAAAGCAGGTTTTGAAGATATGTGGTGTCTGGCGCTGGGTGGAAGGTTGTTTACAGTAGATGTGAGGCCCCATGTCTGTTTACCTAAACTGGCCTAGGGGACAAAAAAGAGAATTTGCTACCTCAAGGTCAACAAGGCACCTTTGTTTTGCTAATTAGCTCCCCTTTGGGCAACTTCCCCTGCTGAGGTCTATACCCCTGTTTACCTATTTACCTAATTTGGCTCTTCCTTCCTGTGAAAGCAGCTTTCTGCTGTGGTACTAAATAGGGGGTGGGGGTTGGGGGGGGGCACTTCTGCCCTGAATACCTAATCTTGTTTACCTCATCTTGGGTGTTTTCATCCTGAGATTCCCTATTCCTATACCTTTGTCCTATACTGGGACCTTTGACCAACTTTGCTTACTCTTATTTACCTAATCTTGTTTACCCAAACTTGGGTGTGTATATCCTATGGCTTTCTAATTCTTTATGCCTTGTTAGCCCATCAGTGAAGGCTCATGGAATTCCTAAGCTTATTTGCCACATAATACCATCCTCAGTGGGAAAAACTGAGAACTTTTCCCCTAAGCTTCCGAACAAGACAAGGATGTCCGCTCTCATCATTGTTATTTAACAGAGTACTGGAAGTCTTAGCCTCAGCAATCAGACAACAGAAAGAAATAAAATGTATCTAAATCATCAGGGAAGAAGTCAAACTTTCATTATTTGCAGACAACATGAAAATATGAGACTCCACCAAAACATTGCTTGAATTAATATATAAATTCAGCAAAGTCATAGGATATAAAATCAGCATACATGAATTGGTTGCATTTCTATATACCAATAATGAAACAGCAGAAATAGAAGTCAAGGAATTGATACCATTTGCAATTGTACCAAAAACAATTAGATACCTAGAAATAAACCTAACGAAAGAGATAAGAGATGTATACTCTGAAATATATAGAACACTTATGAAAGAAATTGAAGAGGACACAAAGAAATGGAAAAGCATTCCATGCTCATGGGCTGGAAGAAAAAAACATTTTTAAAATGTTTATTCACATAAAGCTATCTGTACATTTAATGCAATCGCCAGCATTTTTTACAGCTCTAGAACAAACATTCCTAAAATTTGTATGAAACCACAAAAGACCCTGAATAGTAAATGCAATCCTAAAAAAGAAAAACAAAACTAGAAGCATCATAATTCCAGATTTCAAGCTCTATTATAAAGCTGCAGGCATCAGACAGGTGTAATATTGGCACAAAAATAGACACACAGATCAGTGGCACAAAAACTGACATGTAACAGAGAACCCAGAAGTGGACCCACAGCTATATGGTCAATTAATCTTTGACAAAGAAGGAAAGAATATCCAATGAGAAAATGACATTCTCTTCAATGAATGATGTTGGGAAAACCGGACAACAACATGCAGAAGAATGAAAATGGATAAGCTTTCTTATACCATATGCAAAAATAAATTAAAAATGTATTGAAGGCCTAAATATAAGATAGGAAACCATCAAAATTCTCAAGGAGAACATAGGGAGCAATCTCTTTGATTTCGGCCATAGCAACTTCTTATTAAATAGGTTGCCAGAGGCAAGGGAAACAAACAAACAAAAAAGCAATAATGAACTATTGGGACTTCTTCAAAATAAAAAGCTCCAGCACAGAAAATGAAATATTAACAAAATTAAAAGGCAGTCTATGGAATGGGAGAAGATATTTTCAGATGATGTATCTGATAAAAGGTTAATATTCAACATCTGTAAGGACTTCATCAACTCAACACCCAAAAAAACAAATAATACAGTGAAGAATAGAAGACAGGAATTGACACTTTTGCAAAGAAGACATCCAGATGGCTAACAGATACATGAAAAGATGCTCAACATTGCTCATCATCAGGGAAACACAAATCAAAACTATGATGATATACCACCTCACACCTTCAGAATGGCTAACATTAACAAAACAATAAACAACAGGTATTGGCAAGGATGTGGAGAAAGGGGAACCCTCTTTCACTGCTGGTGGAAATGCAAACTGCTGCAGCCACTCTGGAGAACAGTATGAAGGTTCATCAAAAAGTTAAAAATGGAAATACCCTATGATCCAGTAATCGTGCTAAGTATTTACCCAAAAGATTAAAAAAATTTTGATTTGAAGGGAAACATGCACACCAATGTTGATAGTAGCACTTTCCAAACTATGGACAGAGCCCAAATGTCCATTGTCTGACGAATGAATAAAGAAGAGGTGGTATATATATATATATATGTGTGTGTGTGTGTGTGTGTGCGCGCACACACACACACACACACACACTAGAATATTACTCAGCCATCAAAACAAATGAAATCTTGCCATTTATAATACGTGGATGGAACTAGAAAGTATTATGCTAACTGAAATAAATCACAAAGACCAGTACCATATGATTTCACTTTTAAGTGGAATTTTAAAACAAAATAGATGAACATATGGGAGCAGGGGGAAAGAGAGAGGGGATCAAACCATGAAAGACTTAAAGCTAGAGAACAAACAGAGCTGCTGGAGGGATTGTGTGTGGGCAGAATGAGATAAATGAGTGATGGTCATTAAAGAGGGCACCTGTTGAGATGAGTACAAGGTGGTGTATGTAATTGACAAGTCACTGAATTCTACTCCTGAAACCAATATTGCATTGCTGAGTAACTGAATTTAAATAAAATTTTGAAAAATAAATAAATAAATGAATGAATAGCGTAGCATAGTGAGCTTTAGAAAAAACGAAAGAAATGAACTACTGATAAAACATGAAAGAATCTTAAAATGTTTTCCTATTCGAACTGAAAGATGAAGTTTTGAAATATTGCAAATTGAATTATTCTATTTATACAATGTTCTGAGAAAAAATATAAATAGACTAGATCAGTGATTTCCTGGGTTAAACTTAGGGAGAGGGCATAAATACAAAGGGATAATATAGAAGGATTATTTAGAGGGCTAGAATTTTTCTGTTTTATCTATAATGTTTACAAGAGTCTTCATTTGTAGAAACACCTAGAACTGCAACCCCTTAAAATGAATTTTACTGTGCATAACTTTAAAAGTTTAGAAAAAGGGTGTCACCCTAATAGACTCAGACAGTCTCTGATTGTTCTATGTTTTCAATGATTTAGTCATTCCTATACTACCACCATGATTATTTGCCATTTCTTTGTAGCACTTGATATTCACCCAGCATTAATAAACATTTTCATTTAAATCATCTAATTCCTTTCCAAAGGGGTCATATATCTGAATTCACTGGTTTGGTTTGCTAGTTATATTTTTCAACAAACATTATTAGAAATAAATAAATATTTGAACAACAATAGAAAATATAGCCAGAAACAATGTTAACAAGGAGTGATAGATCATTGGCTCTTGGAAAGACCCTCAAGGCAATTTAGTCCAATTCAGTCATTTTCAAATTGTATGTGTAGAGACTACAACATCTCACCCAAGCAGTGTCAAAGGAGGTTGCTTTTCAATGAGTCAGAGCTACAATAGTGGTAGACTAGCACATTCTGATTGGACAAAGAATTTCTGAGAATGAAGAACATTCCTGACTTATTCCTGATTTCCTGTTAATGAAGTCCAGACCTTGCAGTGAGTGGTCAAAAAGTATTTATTTCATTGAATTAAATGTTGGAAAGGCACAGAAGTATATTTATGGGTAAAGAAGTGCATTAGCTATACTGTGACTTTGAAGTTCCTTTGAAGTTTTTCTATTTTGATCCTACATTGATTAGGTTGGGGATGGATCATGATATTTTAAAAATATATTTTGACACACAATGGTACATTAGTTTCAAGTGTACAACATAGTGATTTGACAAGTTTGTACATTATTATGCTATGCTCACCACAAGTGTAGTTACCATCTGTCCCCATATATCCCTATCACAGTATCACTGATTATATTCTTTATGCTGTACATTTTATCCCTGTGACCTATTCACTTAATAACTGGAAGCCTGTATCTCCCATTCCTCTTCACTATTTTGCCCACTCCACTGCCCTTCTTCCCTTTTGCCAACCATCAATTTGTTCTCTGTATTTATAGGTCTAATTCTGATTTAGCTTATTTATTCATTTGTTTTCTTTTTAAAGATCCCACTTATGAGTGAAATCATATAGTGTTTTTATTCATATATTGAATCTTCCTTAACCATTTCTATTGATGGACACTTAGTTTGCTTCCATATCTTAGCTATTGTGCTTAATTGCTTTTGCTTTTTTGAAGTAAGACTACTTCGGCCACTAGTACAGAGTATGTACTACATATGCACACCATGTACTACAATGAAAAGCCTGCTTTCAACTCTGGTAGCCACATGGAGAAGTGATACAAGAGACTGATTATTAAGAGCTTCTAGCTATAGAAGCAATAAGGGAAGGAAAATGAAAAAAATCAATAGAAATTGAATAAGTTATTTGTATGTCCACCTTTTATATTCCTTTATCGTCTTATTCCTTTAAATAAACTTTGTCTTTATTTTTTATGTGCTGATTTTAGAATAAAATAAGGTATCCATCCATTTCTAATTAAGGCATTAGATAAAATTGTATTGTAGCTTGGTGTGTACATGGTTGGGTGTGAAGAATTAGTGTAATAACTTAACTCACATGCAGCTGTCCTGAAGGATCTGTAATATGACAGATATTACCTACAATACATATGTCACCTGAAATACTTGCAATGCTCACAATGACAAGTTTTTTTCTGTCAAGGGCTAAAGGCAGATGCCTGCCTATCAGCTCAGAAGGTTAGAAATGTTTTGGCTGAAACATATTCCTCCACTGAGTTGCAAATTTTTCTTTATGGTAAAATGTATAATATAATACTTCATACTGCCACGTATTTATTCAGGATGAATCCAGTTTTTTAAGAACTTGAAGTTCGTACAACTGTTAACCCTCATTAACAAAGACACCAAAAAAGAGAGAGAAAGAGAAAGAAAAAGAAAATCACAAATACAAAAACACGTACAAAGAGAATATTTATAATGAGAAAATAAATTCCAGAAAAGTTAAAAATTTTAAGAGGCTGAAAAATATCACAAAATTTAGGAAAACATATTTTTATTAACTCAACATGTTTCTTTCATGATATGTCCTCTCACCATACCTAGATGAGTTTTATTTCAGCAACTAAAATGTCCAGTCCTGCATAGGAATCTACTCTGTGAACATAGGTTAGAGCTCATATTTGCTTGAGACTTGGAAGACTGTAGCATGGACAGGGGACTCATCTCCTTATTGCATACTTTAATTTCTTCCCTATTCAGGATGATGCTTAGGGCAAATGGAAAAGGCAAAACTTGCTTTTCTGGAGTTGTCATTTTGGTGTCAAGCCTTCTAGGTAATTAGACCCTCTGCTCACTCTCTCACGGAGAGATTTTGTGGATTTTTATTTGGAGAACTCTGAGGCCACTTTGTAATGCAGGATTGGCTTCCTCAAGCTGGCCCCTTTCAGTTCTTTGTCCTCTAGTTTTCTTAGCTACCTCTTTCACCCTCCTCTTCTACATCATTTCACCCCTCCAGGTGGTCTTCTTGGGTAAAGTGTCCTGTAAGTGGCTGTAGGTCGGTTTGCCTAGTCCTGGGAAAGGTGCACATTGAAACAGTAGAGCTGCTCCCATTGAAATGTCACTCTTTCCATGGTCTCAGGCTTTTGAAGACACAGCCCCTCTCTTGTATAACTCCTTTCATTCCCAAATTTCAGAAGACACATGCTGTCTATGTTCTCTCCTTGAGCAACTTCTCACTCGGCATTTGATTAGGGGGATAAAACCCCTTCTCCTTCCACCATGAGATAGAGAGTAACATCTCAGCATCATCACAGGAATATCTTCTCTCTCTCTCTCTCTCTCTCTCTCTCTCACACACACACACACACACACACACACACACACACACACACACACACACACACTCCTTTCAGTTGCATTCGTTCATAGCCTGGAGAAGGGTCCAGATTTTCTTGACAAGTCTGGCAGAACTGGTTTTAAAATCACTTAGTAAATTCAGCATTATTGCTTTAGCGACTTGTCTAAGTTATAAGGGTATCATTTTCTCTATTTTCTTCAGCTGAAACTAAGAAAAACGCTATTTCAGTTTATTATGAACATGTGTATCTCTTTTTACTTTTTGGGTTTTTTTCTCAATTAAGATTATATTTAATATTATTGGCCTTGCACCACTGATCTTTACCTCTGGAAAGCCCCCGTAGAGCTCCCTAACTTCATTGCTATTGTTGTTATTTTCATTGCTCTGGACTGTCTCCTACCCATCTTTCATCATATTTCCATTTCTGACCTAGCACCACGTTGGTTGTGACACTCCTCAACAGAGGTTTCTTGTGTCACACATCTTACTGAATCTGTTTTCTTTGCAGTCACACAACATAAAATGTTTGGGTAGTGGTGATGGTGAATGTGGTAGAGACATTGGTGAAAGTGGTAATGTTTGAAGTGTTCGTTGTAGTAGGGGTAGGAAAAGTTGTGGAGGTGGAAGTGGTGGTGGTGGAGGTGGTGATGAAGGGAGAGGTGAATGTGGTGGAGGTGGTGGTGGTGGTGAAGGTGGAGGTGAAAGTGGTGGAGGCACAGGTAGTAGTATTGGTGTTGGTGGAGATGAAACTTGTGAGGCTGTGGCAGAGTAAACACAAAGCAATCCTAAAGGAATCCTCTATGCTCTAAGGTACACACTTCTACAGAACATAGTCTCCAATAAGGACAATTTCACAGTAAAACAATTACAAAGCGTAGTAGGAAATGAATTACGTAAACAAGAGTCAGTGGGCAATACAAATGGAGAATTTGTATCCTAAGACTGAGATTTAATCTCTAAAAGACATCTTAGAAGGAGTAAATTGAAATCGTGGGAAGACAGAATATTCAAAATAAATGTATAAGTCCTTGGATTGTTCAAACACACTAAGTCCTGAGCAAAATAAATAAAGACAAATTGATACTTTGATATGTTGAAGTGGGTTTTCTGAACTTCAACAACAAAACAAAGAGAAAAATCAGAAAAGCCACTGAGATACATACAGATTGGTAAGAAGAAGCAGGAGGCAGCTAGTGGTCCTCCAAGGATGGTGGCTCCTCTATCCGCAACTAGAGATTCAAGGAAAAAAAATGGAATCATACCTTAAAAGTGCTTGGGGAAGATAATTACTGGGCACAAACAATACTTTCAGGTACAGAGATTCTTTAAGTGTAAATAATAATCAAAGATCTGCACTTGACTACAAAAAAATAACTAAATGTTGAACTTCAGCAAAAAAGAAATTAATTCAAAAGGGAAGAGTGGCACACTGAAAACAATGAACAAAGAACCCCATAAATATGTTGGCAAATCCAAATAAGTATTATTTATAATAATAACATTAAAGCTGATCTAGGTAAATTTTAGAAAGGCAATAGAACTAAATATTGGAAAACAATAAATATAGAAGATGACAAGAATTTATAGGGAACAGAGACTGAGAGTCTTGTATTCTATGAGTTAGAACAAATACATCTATTAAGTTTCAGCTATGTTAAATAATCCTGTTAAACAGTTAAGAATAATCTCTAAAGGACATTAACATAACTTCCAAACCAGTTGGAATAATACAGAATAAAGAAAACTCACCAGTAAAATAGAAAGCTGAAAAGAAGGTGAGCAAGAAAGCAAAGAAAATGCTGGTAAGTTAAATACATAAATGAGATGGTAGAAATCACTCCAGATTGCCTATTACAAGGCAAGGTGTAAGATGAGGCAGGTCTCTCCTAAAGCATGTGGTTTAATTCCAGCTCAGTTTGACAGGATGATCTGGGAACCTCACAGGGAGAGGCAAAGAATTGGAGGTAATGGCTCCACTGACACAGAAATGAGATCTGTCTGTGCTGGGTTCAAATGCTGTGTCTACTCAACAGAGCCATTCTTTCCCTTACCTTTCGTCCTTATTTTCAAACAGTACATTGTTCTTAATTGTCTCTGCGTATAGCTGGTATGTTTCTGGGCCCGCAGTCAGCTTAGATTGATGGAAAAATCAAGCAAGGGTGACCTGAAGAGAAGATGGTACATGGTTTTCATTTTTTAAGAGGAAACAAACCACACATGATATAAATTTACTGTCTGTTCTCTGCTCATCTGTGCTTCAGGTGTTGATGCAGGGTTGGGAGAGGGGAGTTGCATCACTCCTGAAGTTTCAGAAATAAATGTGGGCCCTTCTAGCTAAATGTAGGGAAAAAGCAAAAGATGATAGAGTCCTTGGTGACTGTGAAATAAATAGTTTCCTTCCTGGTAACATTTTCAGGTGGTTACAGCATTTAAAATAGGCTCCTTAAAACACATGAACTTCATAACCTAGATTTGGCACAACCTGTTCTTACTTTAGGAAGCTGTTTAAAATCTATTCCATCAAAATATGAATCTTTTGATTCTTCCCTATGCCAATTTTATCTTATTTGACCCTCTGAAAAGAGGGTCAAAGAGAAGGAAGGAATAAGCTCCTCTCCACCTGACCCTCTTTTCTTACATTGCAAAGGATCATTCTCACCAGCCTGAAGTGAGAAGAAAGGAAATCCACAGTCCTTCAGTAGAAATAGGATAAGCTCCTGGGGAGCAACTATAGCTGAATTTAAAGAGACAGTCTTGACAAACCACGTAGGTTCTGAGTGATCAACCAAAGTTACAGAGGAGGACACAGTATTTGAGGTATTTGGTACTTGTGCACTTGGGCAGGATCTGAATATCAGCTCTCAACATTTCCACTAGCCCCAATGGCCTTCCCCATGCATCTGCCAGAATAGGATTCAGCCTTTGCTTTTTCCTCACAGACAACCCACCGGCTTCTCCTTCTTAAAATTCTTTCTTCCTTTCTTTCTTCTTTCTTCCTTTCTTTCTTTCTTTCTTTCTTTCTTTCTTTCTTTCTTTCTTTCTTTCTTTCTTTCTTCTTTCTTTCTTTCTTCTTTCTTTCTTCTTTCTTTCTTTCTTTCTTTCTTTCTTTCTTTCTTTCTTTCTTCCTTCCTTCCTTCCTTCCTTCCTTCCTTCCTTCCTTCCTTCCTTCCTTCCTTCCTTTCCTTCTTTCTTTCTTTCCTTTTTTCTTTCTTTCTTTCTTTCCTTCTTTTCCCTTTCTTTCTTAATTTTACTTTCTAATGGTAAGAACATTTACCTTGTGATCTTCCCTTTTGACACATTTTAAAGTGTAGAAGATGGTATTGTTATCTACAGGCACAGTGCTGTACAGTATATCTCTAGAGTTTATTCATCTTTCATTGATGTGGGAAACAAGGGTAAATGGAAAATTAAATTTCCTTACAACCTACAGCCCATTGACAAGTCCTTGAGACAGCAGAGTAACATTCCTCCAGGAATGCCCAGTTGACAATGTTAATGCTTTGCAAGAGGAAAAACAAGTGGCTAACTGATAGAGATCACAGTCATACAGGACATGAGTCTCTATCAGTTTTCAATTGTCTTAATGATTTACAAGGGGAAAAGGAATTTTTCAATAGCTAAACTTCCAGAGACCTATAGATTTAATTTCTATTGAATTGAGTGACCCTGACATTACCCTCCCCTCCATAGGATATAAAGTTTTATATAATCAATCACTATTGCAATTGTGGTGCAGATCTTTCTGC
Source organism: Proteles cristata cristata (assembly GCA_017311185.1). Classification (NCBI taxonomy): domain Eukaryota; kingdom Metazoa; phylum Chordata; class Mammalia; order Carnivora; family Hyaenidae; genus Proteles; species Proteles cristata. The sequence goes on along the minus strand of JAESUZ010000230.1, from coordinate 3,413,549 downwards.
CCATGGGTCCTGTCTCCATGTTTTAATAAAACTATCTTTTTGCAGCAAAGACATCTCAAGAATACTTTCTTGGCCATCGGTTCCAAACCCCCAAATTTCAAATCACATCAGCTTGACTGAAACTTTATGTTTGTTGAAATGTCCCTATTTCCCCTCCCATCAGACTCTGGTGATTAGGTTTTGGGGAGATGGTGGGGATCATAGTGTTCGGAGCTGACTGCCAAGAAAGAATTCTTGAAGACATCTTTGGTGCAAAAAAGTGATTTTATTAAAGCATGGGGACAGGACCCTTGGACAGAAAGAGCTGCACTGGGGTTATGAAGAGTGAATGGTTATATACTATGGAATTGGGGGAGGTAAAGACCAAAGGAAGGCCTCCAGAGAGACTTTGACATGATAAAGAGGACTCCTAAGATACCTGAGACCCTGCTATTTTCAAGCTAAGGCTATTTTCCCTCTAGTAAGGCATTAACATTAGAATGGTAGGAGGTTCCTGAAGAAATGTTTATTTTTTGTTCGCCTCAAGTATTTGTCAATGAGCTTCAGGTTACAGAGAAATTTAATTCCACCTGCCATTTTCTTCTTGCCTTTGTTCCCCACTCACTATGGAGGGGAAGGTGATACTAGGGGCTCCAGGAAACTGAATCTATAGGTTTCTGGAGGTTAGCCTATTGATGAGATTACCTTTTCCTTATAATTTACTAAGATATTTGTAAACTGATGGAGACTATCAGTTTAACCATTTGTTTTCTGTCTTTTCCTTTGTCCTTGGGCAGTCAGGAGTGCCTAAGGAATGTCACACATATCCCACCTGGTGGGAGGGTAATGTCAGCTTGTCCATGGCCCTCAGCTTGCTTTATGCTCCCTTATCACTGCCAACCACTATTTAACTCTTTGATTCTATGAATTTGACTATTTTATTTATTTATTTATTTATTTATTTATTTATTTATAGAGAGAGAGAGAGCAGAGAGAGAGAGAGAGAGAGCATGAGCAGGGGAGGGTCAGAGAGAGAGGGAGTCACAGACTGAAACAGGCTCCAGGCTCTGAGCTGGCAGTCAGCACAGAGCCCGACGCGGGGCTCGAACCCACGAACCGCGAGATCATGACCCAAGCGAAAGTCGGACGCTTAACCGACTAAGCCACCCAGGCGCCCCTGAATTTGACTATTTTAGATACTTCATGTAAATAGAATCATACAGTATTTGTCTGTCTGTCTTGGGGGAGGTAGAGAGAAAGTGGTATAGTGAAAGAGAGAGAGGGAGAGTGATAACCCCAAGCAGGCTCCACCCTCAACATGGAGACTGACTTGGAGCTCAACCTCACAACCGTGAGATCATGACCTGAGCAGAAATCAAGAGTCAGAGGCTTATCCACCTGAGCCACCCAGGTGCCCCAGTATTAATCTTTTTGTAACTGGCTTATTTCATTTAGTGTAACATTTTCAAGGTTTTTTCATGTTGCACATTATAGAATTTTCTTCTTTTTTAAGGCTAGATCATATTCCATTGCACGTTATACCATATTTTCTTTATCCATCCATCTGTTGGACATTTAGACTGTTTCCACTCCATGGCTATGTTAATAGTGTTTCAATGAACATGGGGGTGTATTAATCTTTTGAAGATCCAATAAAAACTAGTATGGGGGTTCCTCAAAAATTTAAAAATAGAACTACCATATGGTTCAGTACTTCCATTTTTGAATATTTATCCTCTTCCTTCTTTGTATGAGCACATTAAAAATAATCTTTGCAGCCTAAGTGTCCATCAACGGACGAATGGATCAAGAAGATGTGGTTTATCTATACGATGGAATACTACATGGCAATGAGAAACAATGAAATCTGGCCATGTGTAGCAACATGGATGGACCTTGAGGGTGTTATGCTGAGCGAAATAAGTCAGACAGAGAAGGACAAATATCATATGTTTGCACGTATAGGAGGATTAGGAGGAACTTGATGGAGAACCATGGGGGAGAAGAAGGGGGGAAATGGTGGGGGAAAGGGAGAGAGGCAAACCATGAGAGACTCTTGAATGCTGACAAAAACTGAGGACTGATGGATGTGGGGAGGAGGAGGGATGGGCATGGAAGAGGACACTTGTGGGGATGAGCACTGAGTGTTATGTAGAAACTAATTTCACAATAAACTATTTGTAAAAAACAAACAAAAAGACCCCACAACCTCTGTGCAAGTATAAAAGCTAAAAATAAAAATAAAAATAAAAATAATCTTTGCTTTTTCCATCAGAAATGCCACATATATTCTAAATGAAATAGAATAATATAAATGAAGCCTTGTGACTAATAAAATATAATAATAAGAAGAAATACCATATATTATTTTAATATTTTTGTTCATTTTAATATCATGACCATTTTTTAAACTCCTGATATGTGATTAGCAAAAGACCACCTTCAGGTTGCAGTCTCAACATGCCTGGTGGCTGGGGAAGAATGCAGAACAACACCAGTTCACACTACACCGACTAAGCCTGCATTTTCAGAAGATCATTTTAAATCTTCAGGTGCTCTGATCTCATCTTCCTCTAATAAAGAAATTCTCCAAATGTAAAGTAATTTGTTGCTACACATTGAACTACACTAATTTCCTTAGTTTATTTTTAGGAGGATCTCAAGATTTCTGAACTTTGTTCTTTTTGATTTGTCCTCTTGGTTTCTATTATTAAGAAGGAGCTGGCACCAGGCATTTTGCTTGCATATTGGCCAATTAGTTCTCCATCCTCTGCATTACACTCCTAAATTCCCTAAGTATTTATGCTATTTGCTACAACATAGTAAAAAAAAAACAATGTCAGTCCATTACTTTGAAAGGGTGAGCAGGAAGCATTCCTGAACATGGCTATGGAAATGTCCCTTGTCTTCATTTTCCTGCAGAAAATAATGTTAACATATTTACAAAGCTGGCTGTACATTACAAAGTATGTCTGCTGACTTGAGTCTTTTTGTTCCTTTTGCACCCTAATGTGTAGTCTGAGCATACAGTATGTGTTAAAGAGGACTTTTTTTTTCTTCTTTTGAGATAAAGTGCCTTAAAGAGTACTTGCCAGCTCCATTCTTGGCAAAAAAAAAAAAAAAATCACATTGTTATCTCTGTAGGTCCCAGAGGTACAGTCCTCAATTATCTATGAACACCAAAAATAGAACAGGCCAATACAAGATGAGCAGATGTCCTACCCCCAAACCCAGCAAAGGTCGCAATGACCAGGCTATCATTCCAGTCAAGTTCGTTCTTCAAAAGGCTTGACAGGAGACAAGTGATCCTTATTGGATGTCATATATATACAATTTAAATACTGTTTTCTACAGTGTGGAGGTTCTTCAGGAAACTAACAATAGAACTCCCCTATGACCCAGCAATAACACTGCTAGGAATTTACCCGAGGGATACAGAAATGCTGATGCATAGGAGCACATGTACCCCAGTGTTCATAGCAGCACTCTCCACAATAGCTAAAACATGGAAAGAGCCTAAGTGTCCATCAACAGATGAATGGATCAAGAAGATGTGGTTTATCTATACCATGGAATACTACATGGCAATGAGAAACAATGAAATCTAGCCATGTGTAGCAACATGGATGGACCTTGAGGGTGTATGCTGAGCGAAATAAGTCAGGCAGAGAAGGACAAATATCACATGTTTGCACCTATAAGAGGATTAGGAGGAACTTATCTGAGGAACAAGGGGGAGAAGAAGGGGGGAAATGGTGGGGGAAAGGGAGAGAGGTAAACCATGAGAGACTCTTGAATGCTGACAAAAACTGAGGACTTATGGATGTGGGGGGAAGGGGGGATAGGCATGGAGGAGGGCACTTGTGGAGATGAGCACTGGGTGTAATGTGGAAACTAATTTGACAATAAACTATTTGTAAAAAATAGAAATAAAAAATAAATACTGTTTTCTAATTTAAATGTTTGCAGTTAAATTATTTTACGAATAAAAAACTCATTCTTGAAGGAATGTATGATGAATTCTTTGTATAAAGCAATAAATCCTTAAGGTTTATATAAAATCAATATCATAGAATTAAAGGAAGTGTCAAAAATGATTTAAAAAAATTAACCATCCATAATCTCTTAACTCAAATGTGACTCATTTCAATTGTGTTTTTTCTTGGCCTTTTGTGGATTAGCCATAACTACAGAATGGATTAGCATCAGGTTCTTTTCCCTCATCTCTGCATCATTATATCTTAAATGCTATCCATATTTTTTACTATTGTACATTGAACATGTTTCCAGTTTTTTACCATGGTAGCAAATGTGATGAATGTTTTGAGTGCTTATTTCACAACCAGCAGTTTCCAGTTTTTCCAAAGGTAGTATGTCAATAGTTTGTGACTTAAAATGGTTTTTCCAATGGAGCATGGTTGTCTGTTGGAGTTTAGTACCCTGGAAGACACTCAAAGCTCAAAAGATATGTGCTATTATCCCCACTTTGCACATAAGCAGATCAAAGCAGAGAGAAATTAAACAACTTTCTGGCTCACATAACTTGTAAGTAATACTGTTGGTATTTGAAGCTGGGAAGTCTGGATCAAGAACTGCTGCCCCAAACCATCTACACAACATTGCCTTTAAAATATTTCTTAAATAAACTAGTATTTATTTTTCTCAGCAAACAAGGAATCTAGAAGTAGGCAGCTGTTCACAGTGTTTTAGTATCTCTAGGTCACAATTTATATCTTTGCCATTCTCTTTGTATTTTTCTCATGGCCACAAAATAACTACCATATTCTGCATCTCAGCTGCATGGCAAGCAGAGCAAAGAAGAAAGAGTGGCACCAGCAATGTCTCCTCTAAATAGGAATGCTTTTCTCGAGATGAACTCTGACAGGTAGACATGTCCTTCTACCCCAAAATTTACCCTTCTGTAGTACTGGTGAGTGAGGGAAACTGTAGAAGGGAGCTGGTGCTAGATGAGCCTGCCAGGGCTCCAACAAGACACCAGGACAGGATATCATTTAAACAGGCTCTATCAGAGAGACTACTGAAAATTTCCATTTCCCTTCAGTTCTTCTAAAAATTTTCTATGCTCTCTTACCTTAAAGTTCCATCAAGAGGAGGCAAGATGGCGGAGAAGTAGGGTGCTCCATACATTTCACTCACCCCCATCTCTCAAACTGTGAAGGCCTGAAGCCATAGGAACCCTTACAGAATCCAGGAGTTTGGGAGGAAAAGGAGACAAGAGTCTGCTGAGAAAACAACTTTATAGCGTGAGTGTGAACTGGGGAAGATAAAAACGGGCCAGGACCAAGAGACACGGAGGGAAGGGAGAGAGTCCCCTTTGCGGGGAGCTGTGGTGAGTCTAGGGGAAAAGAAAGAGTGGCTGAAACTGTTCAAGGAAGTGTCCTTGTCCCTGGAGAAAAGAAAAGCCTCTGCTCAGGACACAGAGTGGTCAGGTTTCCAGCTGTGCAGCTGACCTTGAGAAAGACACCCTTGTCCCAGGCAACAACAGGAGAAACTGCTCCTCTGCTCACCAGGTAGACCCAGAGAGAAAGTGGCATGCCTGAAGCCGCTCCGCCGCTCATCTAGCATGGCTAGATCCCCAGTCGGGAGGCGACTGGCTTGAAACTGCTTGAAACTGCTTCTAAGGACTCGGCCTGAGGGTTTATTTTGGGCAGTATCAATGGGGCACTTGTACTAAATCAGGAAACGAGGTGTGGCGTGGGACATAGAGCATGGCCCACCATGGCTACACCCAGAGCACAGGGATATCAGACCCAAAAGAGTGAGTTGCAACCCTTGGTTCGAGAAGGGACTGGGGCGCCACCATTTTTCTCTCCAGAACCACCAAGGTGGGACCTCAGGGAGCAGACTGTGGGACACTGTGGAGGCAAAGACATGCCTACACCAAACCACACCCATCTCCGCCAGAGACCTGCCTTTTATTTTTTACGGGAGCCCGGGGCAAGACCATCATGGATGCATTGCCGTGATTAATTCTAGATCAATTCTTTCTATTCAGATATATTTTCCCTTGTCTCATTTGTATCCCTCTCCTCTGCTGGACTGGGCACTCTGGTCATTGGTTTGCTTGAACAGTCATGTTTAATCCATTCTCTAGATGTATATTTTACACCTCCACCACTACCTTTCTATCTCTCTCTCTGGAGAGTGTCTCTGAGTAACATATCTTCATTTCTTGCTCCTCACCTCTTACCATATTCTCCTCTTTCTTTCTCTGAATTAAGCTTCTTTCTCTCTCTGTCTGGTTATCATACAATTGTGCTTCTTCCCTGTCCTGTCATTTCTTGCTTTGTATTTGCTCTTCCATCAGCACTGCATACACCCTGCTCTTTATTTGTAGCTGGGAATTCTGGTTTTATGATTTTAGACTGTCCTTTGTATTTTGGTTTTTTTTCCTTCATTCTTTTATTTTCTTCTTTTTTATTTTTTAATCTTTTTAATTTTAATTTTTATTATTTTTTTTCTCCTTCCACTTTATCTTCCCCTGTCTTTTTCTTCCTATCTTTTCCTTTTCCCTTTTCAGTTTCCATGTTTGTTGAATTTCTCTGTGTTTGTGTTCCTTTGTTGCCTGTGTGTTTGTCTCTCTGTTTTCTTTTCCAGGACTACTTCAAGTAACAAGCAAAAGTACAATTGGTGGAGAGTCCCAATTACCACTATGAGTAGGAAAATAAAATAACCAAAGTCTCAACAATAGACACGAAGAGACACCATTCAAAGAATACTTCCTGAACAGACAAGCACTGGACAGTCAAAGAGCCTTTGTTAATACAGCAGTACTTGTAGGTGCAGATACATAACAAACTTTTAAAACTAACAAGAGACAGAAAAAAGGCCAAAATCATGAAATGGAAAAACTCTCCTCTAAAGAAATTCCAGGAAGAAATGACAGCTAAAGAACTGCACAAAACAAATTATAAGCAACATAACTGAACAAGAATTTAGAACAATACTCATAAAATTAATCACTTGGCTTGAAAAAGGCATGGAAGACATCAGAGAAAGAGTTGCTACAAAGACTATGGAGCTTAAAAATAGTTGTGAGGAATTAAAAAATGCTATAAATGAGATGCAAAATAAAATGGAGGCATCCAATGCACAGATTGAAGAGGCAGAGAGGAGAATAAGTGAATTAGATGACATAATTATAGAAATAGAGGAAGCCAAGGAAAAGAGAGATAAACTTATCCAGGAACACGAAAGGAGAGTTCAAGAGCTGCGTGATACAATCAAACAGAACAATATCCATATCATAGGAATCCCAGAAGAGGAAGAGAGAAGGAAAGGTGCTGAAGGAGTCCTTGAACAAATTATAGCTGAGGACTTCCCCTATTTGGGGAAGGAAAACAGATATTGAAATCCAAGAGGCACAGAGACACCCCCAGACATAACAGGAACCGACCGTCTACAGGACATATCATAGTGAAACTGGCAAAATACAAGGACAAAGAGAGAATTCTGAAAGCAGCTAGGGAGAAAAGGGCCCTAACATACAAAGGGAAACCTATCAGAGTGATGACAGACCTATCTACTGAAACTTGGCAAGCCAGAAAGGAATGGCAGGAGATCTTCAATGTGATGAACAGAAAAAATATGCAGCCAAGAATCCTCTATCCAGCAAGCATGTCATTCAAATAGAAGGAGAGATTAAAGTCTTTCCAAATCAACAGAATTGAAGGAATCCATCACCACTAAACCAGCCCTACAAGAAATCTTAAGGAGGGGTCTATGAGTGAAAGGTTGTAAGGAACACAAGGTACCAGAGACACCACCACAAGCATGAATCCTACAAAGAACACAATGACTCTAAACCCATATTTTTCTTTAATAACACTGAATGTAAATGCACTAAATGCCCCAGTCAAAAGACATAGGGCAGCAGAATGGATAAAAAACAAAATCCACATATTTGCTATCTACAAGAAACTCATTTTAGACCTGAAGACACCTTCAGATTGAAGTAAGGGGATGGAGAAATATCTATCATGCTACTGGAAGTCAAAAGAAAGCTGGAGTAGCTATACTTATCAACAGACAAACTGGACTTTAAAGACCATAACAAGGGATGAAGAAGGACATTATATAATGCATGTATATATATAACATATATATAACAATTTATATAAATATATATACTTATATATAATTATATAATAATTTTGTAATACAAGGTCTATCCATCAGGAAGAGCTACAATTATAAATGTCTACACAGCAAATATGGGAGAACATAAATACATAAAACAATTAATCATAAGCAGAAACGATCTTATGGACAAGAATGTGCTAGTAACAGGGGACTTTAATACTTCACTTACAGCAATGGATAAGTCAACTAGACAGAAAATCACTAAAGACACAATGGACTTGAATGACACATTGGACCAGACGGATTTGACAGACATATTTAGAACTCTACATCCTGAGGCCATGGAATTCACTTTCTTCTCAAGTGCACTTGGCACATTTTCCAAGATAGATCACATACTAGGTGATAAAGCAGCCTTCAATAAATATAAAAGAACTGAGATAATTCCATGCACACTCTCAGATCATAATGCTATGAAACTTAAAATCAATCACAGGAAGAAGTCTGGAAAACCTCCAAAAACATGGAGGTTAAAGAACACCCTACAAAGGAAGGAATGGGCCAATCAGGCAATTAGGAAAGAAATTTAAAAATATATGGAAACAAATGAAAATGAAAAAAACAACAATCCAAAGTCTATGAGATGTGGCAAACACAGTCCTAAGAGGAAAGTTCATTGCACTCTAGACTTATTTCAAGAAATTAGAAAAAACACAGGTACAAAATCTAATAGTGCACCTAAAGCAACTAGAAGAAGAGAGGCAAGTTCACTCCAGACCCAGTAGTAGAAGAAAAATAATAAAAATCAGAGCAAAGATAAACAATATCGAATCCAAAAAACATGCAGTTGAAATGATCAATGAAACCTAGAATTGGTTTTTTGAAAAAAAAATTGACAAACCTCTAGCCAGGCTTCTGAAAAAGAAAAGAGAAAGCACCCAAATAGACAAAATCATGAATGAAATTGAACTTACTACAACCAACACATCAGAAATACCAGCAATTATCAAGGAATACTATGAAAAATTATATGCCAACAAACTGGAAAACTTAGATGTAATGGACAAATTCCTAAACACACACTCACTACCAAAATTCACATGGAACGAGATAGGAAATCTAAACAGATCCATAACTAGTGAAGAAATTGAATCAGTTATCAGAAATTTCCCAACAAATAAGAGCCCTGGGCCAGATGGCTTCCCTGGGAAATTCTACCAGACATTTAAAACAGAGTTAATACCCATTCTTCTTAAGCTATTCCAAAAAATAGAATTCGAAGGAAAACTACTGGACTCATTCTACGAAGCAAGGTTCACTTTGAGTCCCAAGCCAGACAGAGACCCAGGGGAAAAAAAGAACTACAGGCCGATAGCCTTGATGAATACAGATGCAAATATCTTCAACAACATACTTACAAATTGAATGCTCAGCACATAAAAAGAATTATCCACCGTGATCAAGTGGGATTCATTCCTGAGTTACAGGGCTGGTTCAATATTCACAAATCAATCAGTGTTAAACATCACATTAGCAAAAGAAAAGATAAAAACTATATGATCCTGTCGATAGATACAGAAAAACCATTTGACAAAATACAGCATTCCTTCTTAATAAAGACCTTCTAGAAAGTTGGGATAGAAGGAACTTACTTACAATTCATAAATCCCATCTATGAGAAGCTCTCAGGTAACATCATCTTCAATGGGGAAAAACAGAGTTTTCCCTCTGAAATCAGGAACATGACAAGAATGTCCAGTCTCGCCATTCTTATTTAACATAGTGCTGGAAGTCCTAGCATCAGCCATCAGACGACAACAAAAGGAAATGAAAGTCATCAGGATAGGAAAGAAGAACTCAAACTTTTACTTTTCACAGTCGACATGATCCTCTGCATAGAAAACTCAACAGACTCTATCAGAAGCCTAGTAGAACTGATCCAAGAATTCAGCAAAATTTCAGGGTACAAAACAACATACAGAAATCGGTTTCATTTTTATACACCAACAATGAAGCAACAAAAAGAGAAATCAAGACAATGATCCCATTCACAATTGCTCAAAAATCCATAAAATACCTAGGAATAAACCTAACCAAAGGTATGGGAGATTTCTATGATGAAAACTATAGAAAACTTATGAAGGAAATGTAAGAAGACACAAAGAAATGGAAAAACATTCCATGCTCATGGGTCGGAAGAATAAATATAGTTAAAATATGTCATTACTACACATATGTCATTACTACAAAGCAATCTACACATTCAATGCAATCCCAATCCAAAATTGCACCAGAATTCTTCTCAAAACTAGAACAAACTATCCTAAAATTTGTATAGAACCACAAAACACCCCGAATTGCCAAAGTAATATTGAAGAAGAAATCCCAAATGGGAGGCATCACAATCTCAGCCTTTAGCCTCTACTACAAGGCTGTAACCATCAAGGCAGTGTGGTATTGGCACAAAAACAGACACATAGACCAATGGAGCATAATAGAGAACTCAGAATTGGACCCAGAAATGTTTGGCCAACTAATCTTTGACAAAACGGGAAAGAATATCCAATGGAAAAAAGACATCGGCTTTAACAGATGGTGCTGGGAGAACTGTACAGCAACATGCGGAAGAATGAAACTAGATCATTTTCTCACACCATACGCAAAAAACAAACTCAAAATGGATGAAGGACCCGAATGTGAGGCATGAAACCATCAAAACCGTAGAGGAGAAAGCAGGAAACAATTTCCTTGACCTCAACCTCAACCATTTATTACTTGACACATCTCAAAAGGCAAGGGAATCAAGAACAAAAATAAAGTATTGGGACCTCATCAAGACAAAAGGCTTCTGCACGGCAAAGGAAACAATCCATAAAATGAATAGGCAACTGATGGAATGGAAAAAGATAGTTGCAAATGACATATCAGATAAAGGGCTAGTATCCAAAATCTATACGGAACTCACCAAACTCCACACCTGAAAAACAAATAATGCAGTGATGAAATGGGCAGAACATATGAACAGACATTTCTCCAAAGAGGACATCCAGATGACCAACAGACACATGAAACTATGCTCATCGTTCCTCATCATCAGGGAAATACAAATCAAAACCACACTGAGATACCACCTCATGATAGTCAGAGTGGCTAAAATGAACAAATCAGAAGACTATCAATGCTGGTGAGGGTGTAAGGAAATGGGCACCCTCCTACACTGTTGGTGGGAATGTAAACTGGTGCAGCCCCTCTGGAAAACAGTGTGGAGGTTCCTCAAAAAAATTAGTAATAGAACTCCCCTATGACCCAGCAATAACACTGCTAGGAATTTATTCAAGGGATACAGGAGTGCTGATGGATAGGGGCACATGTACCCCAATTTTCATAGTAGCGCTCTCAACAATAGCCAAAACATGGAAAGAGCCTACGTGTCCATCAACTGACCAATGGATCAAGAAGATGTGGTTCCTGTATACAATGGAATACTACATGGCAATGAGAAACAATGAAATCTGGTCATGTGTAGCAACATGGTTGGAACTTGAGGGTGTTATGCTGGGCGAAATAAGTCAGATTGAGGACAAATACCATATGTTTGCATGTATAGGTTAATTAGGAGGAACTTAACAGAGGACCATGGGGGAGGATCAGGGGAAAAATAGTTGGGGAGAGGGAGGGAGGCAAACCATGAGAGACTCTTGAATACTGAGAACAAACTGAGGGCTAATGGGGGTGGGGGAGAGAGGAAGTGGGTGACGGGCATGGTGGAGGGCACTTGTCGTGATGAGCACTGGGTATTATATGGAAACCAACTTGACAATACACTATTTAAGAAAAAAATAAAGTTCCATCCTCATACTAATTCTTGGTCTTTACTGAAATAAAAACTTTTAGTTTGATCCATGATAAACTTGCGTTAGAAAAAAAGAGGAGGTGTACTCGCTTCAGCAGCACATATACTAAAATTGGAAAGAAAAAATAGGTGATTCTGATACTTTGATGGCAGAGAAATTCTTGTGTTTGTCTCTGTAATTTCCCACAAAAATCAGCACAACAGAGTTCTATACAGGAAGGAATCAGTAAACATTTATTGATTTGAAATGAATTTATGGAAAAATCAGACAAGAAATTGTATATTTGACATTGGATATAAAGAGACAATGAAAGTATAAAAATACATATATAAAATGACAAACGAAATGAGAATTAATTACTTGAGCATCTAAACTTATCTCAATATTAAATTTTTCATAATGTATAACATCTGTTTGTGCTAGTCTTTAGCATAGCACTGCCCCCATCACTTCCCTCCCATTTACCCTTTAATCAATAATTTGGTCTCAGGGTATCTGGGTAGCTCAGCGGTTAAGTGTCTGACATCAGCTCAGGTTATGATCTTATGGTTCATGAGTTCAAGCTCAGCATCATGTTCTCTGCTGTTAGCATAGAGCCTGCTTTGGATCCTCTGTCTCCCTCTCTCTCTGCCTCTCCCACATTTTCTCTCTTTTAAAAATAAATACACATTTAAAAAGAAGATTTTGGTCCCTTGTGTGGCTCTGAATCAGCCAGCAGCAACTCATTAAATGACTCAATCTTCTTTTCTCTGTAGAGAAGTAATATAGATGCATGATTGAAGTGGGTCTCCTCATATGGGGTTTTCAACATATTTTTCCACATCAACTTATGGAGCACAAGCATAATTTAAACAGATGTTCACTGATGCCAGTGAGTAGTAGTCTTTATCTGGTTGTAATAATAAAGCCAGGTTGATACCTCAAAGTCCTGAGTTTTTTCATGAAGTAGGTAAATAGTGGGATAGCAATAATTTTAAACCAAACATGAGTTTGTAATGAAGAGGGTACTGATTAACTTACCAAAAGAAAAAGAAAAGGAAAGAAGGAAAGAAAGAAAGAAAGAAAGAAAGAAAGAAAGAGAAAGAATGAAAGGAACCACAAAAAAATAAACCAGGGTTAAAATTGAAGATCCTTGACTTCTTTTTCTACTTTCATTATTAATTGTACAAAATTTAGGCAAATTGTTCCATCTCTCATTGCTCTATTGAGCTAGAAACAAGACAACTTTTTTTTTTAATCTCAAGGGGGCAAGGTTGGAATTACTTGAAGAAAATGTTTTATTTTTAAAAAATTTGTTTGCAGATACCTGTTTCCTTTGTTTTGTGGCCTTCTAGTTTAGCCAGATTCTCAGGTCTGTTCTTTACCTACAGCCAACATTGCTTTATGGAAAATGGCATATTTCCAAGATCTGAGCCATAAGCCAAGGTTTGGTAAAATGTAACTCAAGAGGACAGTCTCATGTTTCTCTCTTTCATTTGGGTCAGGCAGTAAGTGGCATCTAAGGCAAAGAAGATACATTTATCCACTATATTGCTAGTGTCGGAAATAGAGTTGACAAGGAACCCTAGTAAGCTCAGGAGCACATGGGACATTCCAATTACCCCAGTTACCCGTTGGTTTCTCTCTAAGTCTGCTCCTTGACCTTCCATTCTCTCCCCCATCTCTTGTCAGGTTTCAGCTTCTCATCTTTCAAACCAATGTCTATCCTGTTTCCACCTTTCCTCTCCTTTTCCCATTAATCTCTCCAGTCTAATCCCCCTCTATTTCCCTGTTTCTGTTCTTCTTTTCTTTTCTCTCCTTCTTCAAACCTAGATTTACTATTCTTTGCACTTTCTCTTTGATCTTTCTTTGTGTTTGTGCCTTAGAACTGCTGATATCATTCACAGACCCTAAAGGAAATATGGAATCTCAAAATAGGCAAAGGCATCTGAAATCAGTTAAACCAGGCCCTACCTGGCATACTCAAATAAAATTACCTTTTTAATCTTTTGAAAGAAATTTTAAGATAAGCTCTGAAGTGGTCCTGGACTTGAACGGTCCTGTGTCTTCCAGAGAAAGTAACTTTTAAACAATTTAACACTAGCTTATTAAATGATTTAAGCAATAAATGTTGTAACCCTGTCAGGCTTTACAATGAAAGAGAGGGGCACCAAGGGAAAGACAAAGTTGGATAAAAAGAATAATTAGCAGTTACCATGAAAAATGCTTTTAAGTCAGTAAATAAAATATTAGTACTATGCTTTAAAATTAAAACAAAAACACTAATTCAAAAAGATATATGAACTCCTATGTTTATTGTAACATTACTTAACAATAGCCAAGATATGAAAGCAACCCAAATGTTCATCAATAGATGAATAGTTAAAAAAGATGTGTTGCCATAAGCCAGAGAAACATGAATACCATGTTATTTCACTTATATGTAGAATCTAAAAAACAAAACAAACGAACAAATAAACAAAAGACTCTTAAGTACAGAGGACAAACTGGTGGTTGCTGGATGAGGGGAATGGGTAAAATCAATAATAGTAATTAAGAAGTACAAACATCCAGTTATGCAATAAATAAGTCATGGATATGAAAGGTACAGCATAGGGAATATTCTCATTCATACTGTAATAGTGTTGTATGGTGACAGATGGTGAGTTTACTTATTGTGGTGAACAAGGAGTACCATATGGTAAGAATCATTGATCAATATGTTATATGACTAAAACTAATATCACATTATATGTTAACTATACTTCAATGAAAACTATGTACAGATCATGAAAAATATTGTTAACTTTGTTTCAAGTCTCTTGTGACAAACATAGGGAAAATAGATCAGAAGTAGGAACTTTAAAGGATTTCAATGCAAATTCCAACAGAACCCTGTAGAGCAGATATTAAAATGGAAAGAAAAATGAAGATGAAAACCTAAGGAAGTCAGCAGAAAGGAATTAAAAGTGAGAAAAAAAGTAGACTAGGATGTCTTTATATTACAATACTTAATGAAAGGTTACAATACTTTAATGGAATGTTCTAACAGCAATGTTTTTCTTACTCTATGACTTTATGAAACAACATAATGAATGTGCTCCTACTGACACAATTGTCTCAGCATTGATGAAATAACTGGAATAACAAAATGAAATCAAAATGTCCTTTTCCTTTGGCAACCTCTTCTTGATTTTCTAGCAGTAATTTTTCCCATCCCCAGGACATTGTCCCAACAGAAAAAGAAGGAAAATACACTCTCCTTGCACTTCACTCACTTAATCTCCTATATGGGGAAGAGGCTGAGGAAGACAAGAATGTAAACCAAAAGAAGTACCAAGCATTTAGCTAGTTCCTTTGCATGTTTTTTAATTCTTAGCTCAAATCTATGAGCTAAATGTTTTGTACCTGGCATTACTGAAGTATAATTGACTGATATTAGATTGTACAGATTTTAATTGTACAATTTGATGAGGTTTATAAAACAATAACCCTAATCAAGATAATGGCTATATCCATCATCTATAAAAATATTCTCATGTTCCTTGGTTATTCCCTTTTGCTTCTTCTGGAAACAATTTCTCCTATTCCCTGACAACCTTATCTTTTTATGTCACTATAAATTGACTTGTAGCTTTATAGAATTTAAATAATGGAATCATACAAGGCATATATTTTTTTAAGTCTGGCTTTTAAATCAGCATAATTATTCTGAGACTTATCCATGTTGCTGCTTGTATGAATAGTTCATTCATTTTTATTGCTCAATAACATTTAGCTCTATGGATGCACCTCTGGATGGACATTTGGGTCTTTTCCAGGTTAGGGTTATTACAAATAAGCTGCTATGAGCATTTATATCAAAGTTTCTGTATGAGCATATGCTTTCATTTCTTTTGAGTAAATGGCTAGTTGGATTGCTGGTTCTGTGGTTAGTGCATATTAAGTTTTTAAGAAACAGCTACACTGTTTTTTCAAAGTGTGTATGTGTGTTTGTGTGTGTGTGTGTTTTCAGTCTAATCAGAAGTGTGCGGAAAGTTCTGGTTGCTTCACATCCTTGCCCACATTTGCTATGATCAGACTGTGTCTTTTTTGCTATTCTAGTGAGTAGTAGCAGCTCTCCTATCTTAATTGTTCATTCGCTTGCTGACCATTTGTATATACTCTTTGGTGAAGTGTTTACTCAAATACTTTGCTCATTTTTAATTGAGTTGTTTGTCTTATTAACTTTTATAGTTCTTTATATATTTAAACAAAAAGATTTCTTGTTAGATATAGGTTTTGCAAAAACTTGGATGATGTTTTCACTTTTTGTAATTGTGTCTTTAAAGAGCAAAACTGTTTTATTTTGAACAAGTCCAAATTATTAATTTTTTTTCTTTTTTAACATTTATTTATTGCTGAGAGACAGAGAGAGAGAAAGCATGAGGGGGGGAGGGGCAGAGAAGGAGGGAGACACAGAATCTGAAGCAGGCTCCAGGCCCTGAGCTGTCAGCACAGAGCCTGAGGCAGGGCTAGAACTCACGAACTGTGTGATCATGACTTGAGCGAAGTTGGATGCTTAACCAAGTGAGCCACCCATGCACACCAAGCTTTTTCTTTTAAAGTTTGGACTTTTGTGTTATATGTAATAAATCTTTGCCAAATCCACAATTGTTAAAATATTCTTTAGCTTTTCCTCAAGAAGTTTAACAGTTTGAGCTCCTAATTTACATCTAAGATCCATCTTGAGTTAATTTGTACATATGATGTAGTAAAGGTCAAGGTTCATTTTTTATTTTGATGTCCATTTATTCCTCAATTATTTCTTGAAAAAGCTCTATTTTCTGTATTGAATTACCTTGGCATCTTTGATTAATCACTCTCAGACAGCGGATGACTTCCATTTCTGAAATGAGGAAATAGATGTACATTTCTGTGTTTCTTTGGCTAAGTACAGCTTAAAAGCCTGGAAAAGTGACATAGTGATGAGTTTCCTAGATTCTATTTTTGCTTCATATATCTCAGACTAGAAACTGTAGAAGCTGGCCTCCTGGAAACACCAACAGGAACACAACAACAACAACAACAACAAACAAAAGCCTAAGAAAAATTTTATTTCTAACAAAAGGAATAGGAAAAGAACAACCTTGAGAAACCCAAAATTTTAGTCATTAAGCATTCTGCTCAAGGAACACAATCTAAAGATGATGATGATGAAGAAGAAGAAGAAGAAGCAGAAGCAGCAGCTTCTCAATAGCAAATATAAGATATGCATTCCAATTCTTCTCCCACAACCAGAGTGGAGTCAGAGATGGCCAAGTAGGGATCCAGCTCTCCACTTAGCTCCACTGTGTCAGTGGAGGCCATAGAAGGAACCTAGACTTCCACTTTCATTAATTTGGCATTGATGAGGCAACTCATCCTCCTGGAATGTTGTCAGAAACAACCAGGATAAGAAAACTTTCACCACTGTTCAATGGTATTAAGGCCACCCACATATGGTTTCAGTGGAAGCCACATGAGGAGCTATCCCACCCTCTCTCAGGTAGGCACATATTACTGGACACATGCTGAGAATCTGAAACTCCCACAAATACCCCACACTAAAAGGGATTCATTCCCTCTGTTGTCAGAGATGTAGTAGTAAACCTGGGTTTTACCCACAGCTGACAGTAATGATGCAGCACTCACTCTTTCCCTGCTGAAATTGTGTCAAAGGAAACTAGTTAAAACAGAAAGTTTGAATTAGATCTAGTTTCATAACATAATAATAAAAATATTCAGGTGTCAATTAAAAAAATCACTCATCATACAAGAACCAGGAAGATTCCCAAATGGCAGAGTGAGGAGGAAAAAGAGAAAAATCAATCAACTTGATGACAGAATAAAAAAAATTACCCAATCTGAACAACAGAGAAAATATTATTTATTTCTCTTCTCCATCTTCTAGTCTGGGATATATGAGGCAATTTAATAAATAAATAGGGGTGCCTATTTATTAAATAAATAGGGCTGTCAGCTAAGATTCGGACTTCATGGTCATGATCTCATGGTTCATGATTTCGAGCCTTGCATGGGGCTCTCTGCTGTCAGCAGAAAGCCTGCTTTGGATTCTGTGTCCCCCTTCCACTGTGCCTTTCTTCCACTCATTCTCTCTCTCTCTCTCAAAATAAATACATTAATAAACAAACAGATGTTCAGAGACATATGACAATAGGGAAAAGATGTCATTGGAATTCCAGAAGAAGACAATAAGGTGGGTGGCAATGAAAAATTATTGAAAGAATTAATAGTTGAAAATTTTCTAAATGGTGAAAAATCATAAAACCATGAGTTTATAAAACTAAGAGAATCCTAAATAGGATAAACCCAAATAAATTCACATGAAATCACATCATAGACAAAGAACAGAAACTGTAAAATAAGAAAAAATTAATCTTGAAAGGAATCAGAGAGAAAGGATGCAATACATGCAAAGAAAAAAAAATTCAAAGAACAAGAGATATAATGTCAGAAATCATGAAGTTCAGGTGGAATTACACAGCATTTTTTCAGCACTGAAAGAAAAGAGTTTTAAGCCCAGAATTATATATCCAGTGAAAGTTTTTCTCTGGAAGTAAGAGGAGATCATTCTTATATTAATGAAAATTAAGAACTTTTTTTTGTTGGTAGATCTAACTAAAAGAATGGTTAAAGGAAGTTTTTGAAATGGAAGGAAAATGATAAAATAAGGAATATAGAAAATTGATCAAGAATGAAAGAACAATGGAAAGAGTTAAATTATAATTAAATAAAATGGAATTTCCTTTTCTTATTGAATTTTCTAAATTATGTTTAGTGATTGAAGCAGAAAAATTGTAACAATATCTAATGTAGGTCTCAATACATTATGGCAAATATTTAACATAGATATGTTATAGATGAGGAGGACAAAGAGATAAAAGAAGGGAAGATTTCTACACTTCCTGTGAACTGGTAAATTGTTGACACATGTATAATGCAATCACATGTGTGTATATAATGTAATACTTAGAACAATCATTAAAAAACTATATAAAGAGAAATACTAAAAAAACACCCTGCAGATAAACCAAAACTGACTTCTAAAAAGTGTTCAAGAAATTCACAGGATAGGAAGAAGAAAACAGAAATGAAAAGAGGAAAGACATACAGAATGGAAGAATTTAAATGGCAGATTTAAGCCTTAACATATCAAAAATAAATTAAATATAAATGGCCTAGCCACCAGTTCAGAGATTGGTAGACTGCATTAAAAAGCACAACTCAAATTTGTGTGGTTTACAGGAAACTCCATACATAATTATGCAGGTAAGTTGAAAATAAAAGGATAAAAAAATGTCCATTGATGTAAACATCAATTAAAATAAAGCAGAATTGGGTATATTAATATCAGATGAAGTAGACTTCAGAAAAAAAAAACATACCAAGGGGAAAGAACTTTACATAATGATAAAATGCTAAATGTACTAAAAATATACAGACATCTTAAGTGTGTAATGCACCAAACAATAGAGTTACAGAATATGTGAATCAAAAGGTGATAGAATTGAAAGAAGTAGCAAAATTCATACTGCCATTTGGAAACTTCAATATAATTTCCTCAATGATTATTGGAAAGCTAGAGAGAAAATCACCAAGGATATAGAACTCAACAAACCATTACTCAACAGGATTAATCAATATTTATAGAATACCCAATAACAGCTCAATCATGTTTTTTAAAGCACCCTTGAAACATAAGCCAGGATAAATTATATGTAGTGTGAGAAAACAAGCTTCTGCCAATTAAAAAAAGTTGAAATCATACATAGTTTTATATGGCCAGTTCTACTTGCCACAGCAGAACAAAGCTATAAATTAATAACAGAGACATAATAGGAAAATCTCAAAATATAAAAACAAAATAATGCAGTCCTCAATATATCATTGGTTAAAGAAGTTTCAAGAGAAATTTAAAAATTTAAAAATACATTAAACTAAATAAAAATGACAATAAAACACATCAAAACTTGTGAAACACAACTATAAAGCAAGAAAAGGGAAATTTATAGCACTAAATACTTAGGGAAGAGGAAAACTCTGAAATCAATAATCTACACTGCTGCCTCAAGAAATTAGAAAAAGAGCAAAATAAACTCAAAGCAAGCAAAAGTAGGAAGTAATAAAGATAAGGGCAGAAAGAAATAAAATTAAAACCCAAAAAATGATGGAGAAAAAACAACAAAACAAAAAGCTGGTCCTTTGAAAAAGATCAGTAAAATTTGCTATGACTTAGCAAGAGTAAAGTAGGAAAAAAAATACAGGATCCAAACTATTCATATCAGAAATAAAACAAAGAATATTACTACAAACCATGCAGATATTAAAAAACTTGAAAGGAATACTAGACACAACTCTACATTTTTACAGTTTATGTGAAACAGACCATATGAACAACCTCAACCCATCCAAAATGATATAGATTATTTAAATAACATTATTACTGTTATAGAAGTTGAATTCATAATTTTAAACTCCCCCCTCCTCCAAATTGTCTAGATTCAGACAGTTTCACTGGAAACCTCTACTGAATGCTTAATGAAGAAATAATACTACGTCTACACAATCTCTTTCAGAAAATCTATTAATTCAAACTATAAAAAGCCAGTATTACCTTGCTACCAAAACCAGACACAGTTCAGAAAAACTACAGACCAATGTCTCACATGAATATAGATACAAAATTCCTTTAAAATTAGCAAATATATTGGAGCAATATATGAAAAGGATCATACACAATGACCAAGAGAAACTATTCCAGTGATGCAAGGCTAGGTTAATATTTGAAAATTATTCTATTGGGGCGCCTGGGTGGCTTAGTCGGTTAAGCGTCCGACTTTCGCTTAGGTCATGATCTCGTGGTTCGTGAGTTCAAGCCCCGTGTCGGGCTGTGTGCTGACTGCCAGCTCGGAGCCTGGAGCCTGCTTCAGTCTGTGACTCCCTCTCTCTCTGACCCTCCCCTGCTCACGCTGTTTCTCTCTCTCTCTCCTAGAAATAAATAAAACATTAAAAAAATTTGAAAATTATTCTATTAATAGACTAAAGAAGAAAAATCACACCATTATATCAATTGGTGCAGAAAACACATCTGATAAAATTCAATACCTTTTTTGTTTCTGCTTAACTGTTTTATTAAAAAATAAGTAAGTAAAATATTTTTATTGAAGTAAAGTTGATATAAAATGTCACACTAGTTTCAGATGTACAACACAGTGATTTGACAACCTTTTGAGTTATGCTCACCACAAGTGTAGCTACCATTTCCTACCATACAACACTATCACAATACCATTGACTATATTCTGTATGTTGTATCTTTCATCACCATAATTTATTCATTCAATAACTGGAAGCCTGTACCTCCCACTCTCCTTCACCCATTTTGTTTATCCCATCCCTCCTCTAGCAACCATCAGTTTGTTCTCTGTATTTATGGGTCTGTTTCTGCTTTTTGTTTGTTTTTTTCTTGTTTTGTTTTTTAGATTTCACACATAAGTGAAATCATGTTGTATTTTAATCTAATTTATTTCTTATAAATTTCATAATTTTATAAATATCCACAAAATACTGGAACCAGATTGGTTGATATGCCTAGAGCAGAGGTGTGAACTTCCTAGTATCTGTTGATATATTCTTTTTACTTTAAATAAAAATAATTATTTATGGAAAAAATAACCTTCTTTCATGCAAACTCTCAGAAATATTGGAATATAAGGGGGACTTTCTTGTTAAAAATTATCTACAGCAAATTTACAACTAATAGCATATATAATGGTAAATACTGAATACTTTCTCTAAAATTGAGAACATGACAAAGATGGTTACTCTTACCACTGTTTTCAGCATAGCACTGCAAGTTCTACAAAGAACAGTAAAGTAAGAGTAAAAGACAAAAACCATACACATAGAAATCAGAGAGATAAAACTGTCTTATTTGCAGAAGACATTGTATATGTAATAAATCTCAAATAAAGCACTAAAAATTCAGAAGTAATAAACAAATGTAGCAAAGTTGTAGGATACTACAAACATCAATGTATTTCTATACACTAATACATACACTATACACATGAAAATTAAAAAATATATATAACAACGACCACTATCACTCAAAACTTAAAAAGAGAGAGAGAAATGTACAGTTTTAAATATAACAGGAGTGCCTGGGTGGCTCAGTCAAGGGTCTAACTTTGGCTCAGGTCATAATCTCATAGTTTGTGAGTTCCAGCCCTGCATGGGGCTCTGTGCTGACAGCTCAGAACCTGGAGCCTGCTTCAGATTCTGTGTCTCCCTCTCTCTCTCTCCTCCCCCACTAGAGTTTTGTATCTCTTTCTGTCAAAAATAAGTAAACATTAAAAAAGTTTTAAACACATTTAATAAATCTAACAAAAGAAGTACAGGACTTGTAGGCTAAAAACTACAAAATGCTGATAAAAGAAATTAAAAAGATCTATGTACATAGAGGAATACTACATGGCAATGAGAAAAAATGAAATCTGGTCATGTGTAGCAACATGGATGGACCTTGAGGGTGTTATGCTGAGTGAAATAAGTCAGGCAGAGACGGACAAATATCATATGTTTGCAAATATAGGAGGATTAGGAGGAACTTAACAGAGGACCAAGGGGGAGAAGAAGGGGGGAAATGGTGGGGGAAAAGGAGAGAGGCAAATCATGAGAGACTCTTGAATGCTGACAAAAACTGAGAACTGATGGATGTAGGGGGAGGGGGAGGGGCATGGAGGAGGGCACTTGTGGGGATGAACACTGGGTATTATGTGGAAACTAATTTGACAATAAACTATTTGTAAAAAAAAAATAATAAAATAAAAAATAAAAAAATAAAAAGATCTATGTACATACAAAGCTATTCCATGTTTATGACTTTTCAGATGCAACGCTAATGAGGTCAATTCTCCCCTCAATGATATACAGATTTAATCAAATTTCTATGAAATCTTGGCAAGATTTTTATAGATGTAGGCAAGGTTATTCTAAAATTTTTATTGAGGGGCTCCTGAGTAGCTCAGTCGATTAAGCGTCCAAGTTCGGCTCAGGTCATGATCTTGCAGTTCGTGAGTTTGAGCTCCAGATTGGGCTCTGTACAATGGAGGCTGCTTGGGATTCTCTGTCCCTCTCTCTCTGCCCCTCCCCAACTTGTGCATGTATGCACTCTTTCTCTTTCAAACCAAATAAACTTTAAAACAAAAAAAGAAACAACATTTTTATTGAAAGGTAAATGAAACACAACAGCAAAAAATAATTTTTGGGAAAAAAGTATCAAGTGGGAGGATCACTATCTCATTTCAAGATTCTTTACATGGCTACCACTATCAAGACTGTGTGGTATTGGCGGTGATATACATATGTATGTGTGTGTGTGTGTGTGTGTGTGTGTGTGTGTGTATGTGTGTGTGTGTGTGTGTGTATAATACACACACACACATATATATGTATATGATCAATGTAATAGATTGAAGAACCTAGAAAAAGCTCCACATAAGTATGGTTCACCTGAGTTTTGACAAACATGAGAATGTAATTCTTTTCAAGAATTGATGCTGGAGGTAATTGGATATCCAGAGGCAAAAATATGAACCTCACACTGTTAAAAACACTTGAGTAAGTAAGTAAGTCATAGATGTCAATGGAGAACATACAAATATAAATCTTTTAGAAAATAGCTTCAGGGTCTAAGGCCTAGTGAAAATTTTTTAGACATTATACCTCAAAAAATCCATAAAAGAAATAAGTTGATGAATATAACTTAATTAAAATTAAAAATTTTTGTTTTGGGAAAGACCCTGTTTAAAAGATGAAAACGAAAAATAAAAACTGGAGAAAATATTCCCAAATCATATATCTGACAAAGGAGTCATATCTAGAATACATGAAATTCAACATTAAAGGACAAACAAATAATTTAGGAAATGTGAAAATGACCTGAAGAAACATTTCACTGAAAAAAAAAAGAAACAGATATATACAATCAGAAAATAAGCACATGAAAAGATGTTCAATATCATTAGGTAATATAGAAATGCAAATTAAGATCACAATAAAATCGTGACTTATTAGAACATCTAAAATAAAAAATAATAATAATACCGAATCCTGCAGGGCAGGCAGAAAAACTGGATTTCTCATATATTGCTAGTGGGAATGTACAATGGCATAGCTATGATGAAAAGCATTTTGACAGTTCCTTAAAAAGTAAATATACATTTATCATACACAATCCTCAGTGTTTATCTCAGAGAAATGGAGACTCATGTTTTCACAAAGATACATACATAATTATTCATAGCAGCATTATTTTTAATAGCTAAAAATTAGAAACAACCAAAATACTCCTATAGGTGAAAAATAGACAAATTGAATAACTCCACACCATGCAATACTAGGAATAAATAAATGAATTATTGATACAAAAACTTGGATGTATGTCAAAGGTATTGTTCTTAGTGATATATATTTGGTGATGATGAGTTAATAACTAGATAAGAGGAATCCTTTCACAAGGTATACCCATATCATATCATCACAATGTACACTTTAAATATCTTATAATTTTATTTGCCAATTATACCTCAGTAAAGCTGAAAAATTATATAGAAACAAACAACATTTTACTATAAAGTTAGAAAATTATGCAAAAAAATGAAGACACCAATATTATGGAATTGTAAACATCATGCTAACAAGATTTTAAGTGATTTTAATTCAATTATTGACATTTAGATAATTGAATAAAGGGTATAAATTAGAGCAAAAGTATGTACTATCCTTTTTTATCGGTAAATATGAATAAGTAAAGCTTTTTATATGGAGTTAACATGCTTATATTATACAGTTAGTATCAAAGAAATTATGCCCTTTTTTCCAATTGTGTCTTTCTATGTTAATTTTGGATCATTCCTAACTTGTATACATGCTTCTGACTTTACTGGGTTTATAATTGCAAAATATGTAAGTAAAACTTTAATTCTACATTCAAATAAAAGGTATAATTACCTGTAGACTCTTAGCTTTCTGCTCAAACACCCCCCCTGACCCATTGAACTAGAAAAGCCTCAGATATTGTTTTGCAAATTGAGGTTTGAGAAGTACTGCCGTAGCTGTCCGATGTGTTATTCCTATCAATTCCATATTCACTGAATATTATTTGATCAGGTAATGAGTGAAATATAGTTGATATGGTAAAGCATGAATGAAAGTCATTTTAAATAGATCTTTAAAAAGGAAAAGGAGATGACTTAAAATTTTATATTTTGGAGTACCTGTGTAAAACTGCTTGGCTAAATCTTAGGTGTTATTTTTATTTGGTGACATTCCTTGGGCATGGGAGGTAAAGATTAATGTAAATGACCAGGTGAGGCATGAACAAGAGCAATGCTGTTGTTTTACACTTTTGACTTCTACATGTTGAATTTTTCCTTTTGATTTTTATGGTTTCAATGAGAAATCCACTGTCACCTAAGTAGCTTTTACCCTAAAAGTAATACATTGTTTCTCTGGCTGCTTTGAAGATTTTTCTTTGCCTTTAGTCTTCAGAAGTTTATGATAGTTTTGGCATGGATTTCTTTGGATTTATCTTATCCGAAATTGGTTCAGCTTCTTGAATATGTAGGTGTGGTTGTCTGACAAATGACCCCCTTCAAAAGATAGCCATGTCAAATATTTTGAACTTGTGAATTTTATCCTATTGAAAAAGAGTCTTTGCAGTTGTGATTAAAAGTCTTTTTTTTTATTTTATTTTTGAGAGAGAGAGACAGAGAACAGAGTGTGAGTGGGGGAGGGGCAGAGAGAGAAAGGGAGACACAGAATCTGCAGGAGGCTTCAGGCTCTGAGCTGTCAACACAGAGCCCGACGCGGGGCTTGAACTCACAGACCGCTAGATCATGACATGAGCTGAAGTCAGATGCTCAACCGACTGAGCCACCCAGACGCCCCTAAAAGTCTTGAGAGGAAGAGTAATATTCAAGTGGGTCTCAAATCCTTACAAATTCTCTATAAGATATCCTATATGAAAAGAGACAATAGACATACAGAGAAGACAAAGAAGAGAGAAGGCAATGTGACCTTGGCAGCAAAGATTGGAATGACGCAGGTACAAGCCAAAGAATGTTAACAGCTTACAGATGCTGGAAGGAGCAAGGAATGTATTCTGTCCTAGAGCCTCTTCAGCTTGTCACCACCTTGATTTTGGCCCAGTGATATTGATTTTGGACTCCTGGACTCCAGTATTGTGAGAGAACAAATTTCTGTTGTTTTAAGCCACCAAGTTTGTTGTAATCTTTCACAGCAGCCATAAGAAGCTAATAAGGGGATGTATATCTTTTCCCAAATTTGAAAAGTTCCAGATACTTTTTCTATAAATAGTTTTCAGTCCTCCCCACTCCTCTTCTAGGACTTCAATAATTTGAATATTGGTTTTATTACTGTCTCACAATTTCTTGAGTCTGTAAGAACTGGAAAGGATTCTAAGCCAGGTGTCATAAAGGTGCTTCCCAAGCAATTATTAATTGTCTTGGAACAAATTGAAAAAAAAAAAAGAAAATTACAGAAAAGAAATAGAAGTTAGGGGCGCCTGGGTGGTTTAGTCGATTACTACTGCCAGCTCAGAGCCTGGAGCCTGTTTCAGAGTCTGTCACTCCCTCTCTGACCCTCCCTTGCTCACACTGTCTCTCTCTCTCTCTCCTAGAAATAAATAAAAAAACATTTAAAATTTTTTAAAAAAAGAAATAGAAGTTAAAATGAAAATAACTGTTTAGAAATGACAGAACTAAACAGAACTGAACAATATAATAACTGAAATGAAAACTAACTGGATAAGCTTAATAGTAAAGTGGAGATGACATAGGATAGACTCAATGAACTGAAAGACAGATCAATAAAATTAAAACAATCTGAACAAGAGTTAAAAATAGACTTGGAGGGGCGCCTGGGTGGCTTAGTCGGTTAAGCGTCCGGCTTTCGCTTAGGTCATGATCTCGCGGTTCGTGGGTTCGGGCCCCCCGTCGGGCTCTGTGCTGACTGCCAGCTCAGAGCCTGGAGCCTGTTTCAGTCTGTGACTCCCTCTCTCTGACCCTCCCCTGCTCACTCTGTCTCTCTCTCTCTCTCTCTCCTAGAAATAATTTTTTTAAAAAATTAAAAAAAATAGACTTGGAAACAAAAGAACACAATTTCTTGAGTTCTTACAGACTCAAGGCTTTTGCCTTAGTCTACTCATCTGTGAAAAGAGGATGATGATAATAGTTGTAGAAAGTACGTAGCTGAGAGTAAATACTATGGCTCAACTGCTATTATTATTTATTGGCCTTTTTGCAAATTTTACACCCTTGAAATTTATACACACCTTGAATACCCTTCTCCTTTGGAATTCTTTTGTTTTAATTCCATTGCATTTGGCTGGTCTTCGTTTATTTTCACAAAGCCCATAGCTGAAAGTCATTATTGTGGTAATACTCTGGCTTTTTTCTATCTAAATGAACATGAGTTCTGAACTGAGAAAGATGAGGTACAGAAAAGGCATGGGATTCAGGACATATTTCTGTGTTTCAAGAGGAGGAAATACTCTGGAACTTCCTAAAAAAGGACTGTTGATGGTGAATCACCACCTTTTTCCACGTGTGTGTTTATATATTTGTCTAACAAAGAACTTCATGGACACATTTGATACAAACAAGTTTAATATCTTTATAGCGAGTCTTGGTTCAAATAATATTCTCCTATAAGACCTCCAAAAATGTCTTTCAACTTTCTTGTTCGCTCAGCAAAATCTAGTATTCTGGAAGTAAGCAGATGAGTGGGAATTAATCCTCTCCCACAAACCTTCATAAATGACTGCTTAATAACTGCTTGTGGAAGAAGTACATGTTGGGAAGGTCTGGTGACTTCCCTCCATTTGTTCTGTCATGAGTCATTTACAAAAGGCTTTTAGCCCAGAGGATTTGCTTAGTTATTTTGAAGACATTAAAAGTAAACCATTTGTATAATTCTTCCATATGCTTATTATAAGAGCCAATATTTGTTGAAGGATTATTATTCGTAAACCAAATTCTCATTCTTGTGTTTTTTATATTGGGAAAAGCAATGGTTCAGACACTTTTTCAAGCAAAATAGCTTTCTGTATATTACTGAAAAAAGTGAGAAGAAAGTGTACAAAGCAGCATGCATAAGTCATGGACCCTTTTGTACCAGTATAAACAAAATATAGCAGGGTATTTCAGATAGTCCATTTTCCACATATTGGATGAAAACCTAGAGCATATATAGTAAGTTACATTGTTCTTTTGGGAGATAAGCATTAGGATCCCCCAGTTTGAATACACCCATATTATCTCCAACTATCAGCTAATTGGAATTTTTCTACCATCAGAAGAACAAGTTTGGAGGTATAAAAAAGTCATTATGGAAAATTCTAACTAAGATTGAGGTTATGGAGAAGGTTACTCCCAGGCTTCCTTGCTTCCACTCATATTGATGGTCTTCTCCCTCTGTCCTTGCCAGACCTCTTATAATAGCTATAAACAAACCATGCTTGATCTACTATATCATTGGATGGAAATTGGGAGAAGGGCAAGGTAGAAGGACTTTACCCCAGAACGGAGGCTCACTGTCAACATGCTCCTTTTGGGTGGGATAGGCCTCCCAAAAAGATTAGTCTTCCTAAAACTACTAAGGAGAAGATAACTGACATTGCCCTTACCTGGACATCTCAGCAGAACCACACTAACAAACATTTAACTTTCCTTGTTCCCCGTGCAGCTAATAGAATATTTCTCTGACTAGAATTGTTTCCTGCTACTGTGGTGGGTCTTAGCACACATTCTAGTGAATTCCACATCATGGAATGTCCACTTCCCCAGCTGCAACCTGGGGAGTCTCACAGGTACCTACCCTGAACTTAACACTCTACTGTGACCATCCTGAAGTTATTATAATTTTTAAAAGTTTATTTATTTACTTTGAGAGAGAAAGAGAGAGAGAGAGAGAGAGAGAGAGAGAGAGAGAGAGGAACAGAAGGGGAAAGAGAGAGAAATTCAAGTAGGCTTCACGCAGTTAGTGTGGAGCCCGATACAGGGCTCAATCTCATGAACCTTGAGATCATGACCTGAGCTAAAATCTAGAGTTGAATGATTAACTTACTGGTGCCCCTTCAGGTGCCCTGAAATTCTTAATAATCTTCGATCAATCAGTCTGCCATTTTTATTTTGCACTGGGCCCCACAAATTACATAACCAGCCTTGAACAGGTCCATTATAGTCAGTGTTTTTCATCCATCAAGTGCTGTCTCTCAATAACATACTGCCCATGTGCTCCCAGCACTCACCTTTCTGGATAACATTGAGTCCTTGGTCAGTCTTTCATTTTACTTTTTAAATTTTTGAGGAAGAGAAAATGGGGATGGTTTACTATTTTCCCCCCACATTCTGGCCAGAGCCTTTCACACAGACTGGTTTCTTTCTTTCTTTCTTTCTTTCTTTCTTTCTTTCTTTCTTTCTTTCTTTCTTTCTTTCTTTCTTTCTTTCTTTCTTTCTTTCTTTCATTCTTCCTTCCTTCCTTCCTTCCTTCCTTCCTTCCTTCCTTCCTTCCTTCCTTCCTTCCTTCCTTTCGTACAAATAGTTTATTGTTAAATTGGTTTCCACATAACACCCACTGCTCATCCCCACAAGTGTCCTCCTCCATGCCCATCCACCCCTCCTCCCGACATCCATCAGTCCTCAGTTTTTGTCAGCATTCAAGAGTCTCTCATGGTTTGCCTCTCCCCTTTCCCCCACCATTTCTGCCCTTCTTCTCCCCCTTGGTCCTCTGTTAAGTTCCTCCTAATCCTCCTATACATGCACACATATGATATTTGTCTTTCTCTGCCTGACTTATTTCGCTCAGCATAACACCCTCAAGGTCCATCCATGTTGCTACATATGGCCAGATTTCATTGTTTCTCATTGCCATGTAGTATTCCATGGTATAGATAAACCACATCTTCTTGATCCATTCGTCTGTTGATGGACACTTAGGCTCTTTCCATGTTTTAGCTATTGTGGAGAGTGCTGCTATGAACATTGGGGCACAAGTGCTCCTATACATCAGCATTTCTGTGTCCCTTGGGTGAATTCCTAGCAGTGCTATTGCTGGGTCATAGGGGACTTCTAGTGTTAACTTTTTGAGGAACCTCCACACTGTTTTCCAGAGGGGCTGTACCAGTTTACATTCCCACCAACAGTGTAGGAAGGTGCCCGTTTCTCCACATCCTCACCAGTATCTAGAGTTCTCTGATTTCCTCATTTTAGTCATGCTGACTGACGTGAGGTGGTACCTCAGTGTGGTTTTGATTTCTATTTCTCTGATGAGGAGGGATGCTGAGTATCATTTCATGTGTCTCCTGGCCATGTGGATGTCCTCTTTGGAGAAGTGTCTGTTCATATCTTCTGCCCATTTCTTTACTGGGTTGTTTGTTTTTTCGGGTGTGGAGTTTGGTGAGTTCCTTATATATTTTGGATATTAACCCTTTGTCTGATATGTTATTTGCAACTATCTTTTCCCATTCCGTTGGTTGCCTATTAGTTTTGTGGATTGTTTCCTTTGCTGTGCAGAAGCTTTTAATCTTGATGAGGTCCCAATCATTTATTTTTGCTCTTGATTCCCTTGCTTTTGGGGATGTGTCAAGTAAGAAGTTGCTATGGTGGAGGTCACGGAGGTTGTTTCCTGCTTTGTCCTCTAGAGTTTTGATTTTTTCCTATCTCCCGTTCTGGTCCTTTATCCATTTTGAGTTTATTTTTGTGTATGGTGTGAGAAAATGATCTAGTTTCATTCTTCTGCATATTGCTGTCCAGTTCTCCCAGCACCATCTATTAAAGAGGTTGTCTTTTTTCCATTGGATATTCTTTCCTGCTTTGTCAAAGATTAATTGGCTGTATATCTTTGGGTCCAGCTCTGATCTCAATTCTACTCCATTGGTCTATGTGTCTATTTTTGTTCCAATATCATACTGTCTTCATGATGACAGCTTCGTAATAGAAGATAAGTCTGGGATGCTGATCCCTCTCATCTTGGTTTTCTTCTTCAGTATTATGTTGGCTATTCAGGGTCTTTTGTGGTTCCATACAAATTTTAGGATGGTTTGTTTTAGTTTTGAGAAGTATGCTGGTGCAATTTTGAATGGAATTGCATTGAGTGTGTAGATTGCTTTAGGTAGTAATGACACTTTAACTATGTTTGTTCTTCCGATCCATGAGCATGGAATATTTTTCCATTTCTTTGTGTCTTCTTCCATTTCCTTCATAAGTTTTCTATAGTTTTCATCATACAGATCTCCTGTATCCTTGGTTAGGTTTATTCCTAGGTATTTCATGGTTTTTTGTGCAATTGTGAATGGGATCAGTTTCTTGATTTCTCTTTCTGTTGCTTAATTGTTGGTGTGTAAAAATGCAACCGATTTCTGTATGTTAATTTTGTACCCTGCAATTTTACTGAATTCCTGGATCAGTTCTAGTAGGCTTCTGGTGGAGTCTGTCGGGTTTTCGATGTAGAGTATCATGTCGTCTGCAAAAAGTGACAGTTGGACTTCTTTGCCAATTCTGATGCTTTTATTTCCTTTTGTTGTCTGATGGCTGATGCTAGGACTTCCAGCACTATGTTAAACAACAGCGATGAGAGTGGACATCCCTGTCGTGTTCCTGATCTCGGGGAAAGCTCTCAGTTGTTCTCCATTGAGTATGATGATAGCTGAAGGTTTCTCATAGATGGATTTTATTATGTTTAATAGGCTCCTTCTATCAAGACTTTCTCAAGAGTCTTTGTTAAGAAGGGATGCTGTATTTTGTCAAATGCGTTTTTGCATCTATCGACAGGAGCATATGGTTTTTATCTTTTCTTTTGTTCATGTGATGGATCACATTAACTGATTTGCGAATGTTGAACCAGCCCTGTAACCCAAGAATATATCCAACTTGATCTTGGTGGATAATTCTTTTTATGTGCTTTTGGATTCGATTTGCAAGTATCTTGTTGAGGATTTTTGCATCCATGTTCATCAAGGATATTGGCCTGTAGTTCTCTTTTTTTGCTGAATCTCTGTCTGGCTTGGGAATCAGAGTGCGCTGTCTTTATAAAACGATTCCGGAAGTTTCCCTTCGATTTCTATTTTTTTGGCATAGCTTGAGAAGAATTGGGATTAATTCTGTTTTAAACGTCTGGTAGAATTCCCCAGGGAAGCCATCAGGTCCAAGGCTCTTATTTGTTGGGAGATTTTGGATCACTGATTCGATTTCTTCACTAGTTATGGGTCTGTTCAGATTTCATATCTCTTCCCGTGTGAATTTTGGTAGTGAGTTTTGTGTTTAGGAATTTGTCCATTTCTTCTAAGTTCCCCAGTATGTTGACATATACTTTTTCATAGTATTCCCTGATAATTTTGTATTTCTGAGGGGTTGGTTGTAATAAGTCCATTTTCATTCATAATTTTGTCTATTTGGGTGTTCTCTCTTTTCTTTTTGAAACGCCTGGCTAGAGGTTTGTCCATTTTGTTTATTTTTTCAAAAAACCAACTCTTGGTTTCATTGATCTGTTCAATTGTTTCTTTGGTCTCTATGTTGATTATTTCTGCTCTGATTTTTATTATTTCTCTTCTTCTACTGGGTTTAGGGCATTCTTGTTGCTCTGCCTCTAGTTCCTTTAGGTGAGCTGTTAGATTTTGGACTTGCGCTTTTTCTAGTTTCTTGAAATAGGCCTGGAGTGCAATGTACTTTCCTTTTAGGACTGCCTTTGTTGCATCCCATAGATTTTGGATTGTTGCATTTTCATTTTCATTTGTTTCCATATATTTTTTAATTTCATGTGTAGTTGCCTGATTGGCCCATTCTTTCTTTAGTAGAGTGTTCTTTAACTTCCATGTTTTTGGAGGTTTTCCAGACTTCTTCATGTGATTGATTTCAAGTTTCAAAGCATTATGACCTGAAGTGTTCATGGTATGTCTGTTGTTAGTTTTAAAGACTTGTTATGCTCTCTGCACCTGTGAGCTCTGCTGTACCCAAGAGGATTCTTTGAAGTCCCAGGCATAACCTTTCAGAGAGTGTTTTTTGAATGGTATATCTTGGTCGTTCTTGTTGAGACCTTGGTCATTTTATTTTCCTACTCATAGTATTATTTGGGACTCTCCACCATATGTACTTTGGCTTGTTTCTTGAGGTAGACCTGGAGATGAAAACAAACAGACAAACACACAGGGAGCAGAGGCATACAAATGCACAGACAAATCCAACAAACATGCAAACCGAGAGGGAAAAAAAAAAGTTAAGAGAAAAGACGGAGGAGGGAAGGCGAATAATAGAAAATAAAAAATACATTAAAGGGTCAAAAAGGAGAAAAGAAAAGGAAACAAGAAGAAAACCAATGGACAAAGATCGGTTTAAAGCATATAACCGGATTTCCCAGCTACAGTTAAATAGCCGTGTATGCAGTGCTGGTTGAAGAGCTAGAGAAAGAGAGAGAATACAGGGCAGGGATGAGGCAAAATTGGAAATAGAACGAACAGGCAGAAGGGATAAGGAGCTTTTTTCAAAGAGCTAAAGGGTGGAATATGGTTGGATAGCTGAGAGAAGGACGCTGGTGTTATCTAGAGGAACTATATAGTCTAATTACTCCTGAGAGAAAGAGATGGTAAGGTAGGGAGGTGTAGAATTTACAGCTACAGAATGGACTGAATGTGGCTGTTTAAGCAAGCCAGTGACCAGAGTTACTCAGGTCAGTGTTCAGGAGAAAAAAAGGGAAAGCTCTCAGGCAGGGATGGGCGTGGTGTGATCCAATGCGTCAGGAGGGAGTTCTGCCTGGACGGTTGTGGGGAGGAGATTGTCGGCGCTCCAGTCCCTTCCTGAACCAAGCGCTGCACCTCGCTTTTTTAGGTGTGTAAACTCCCCATGCCAAGGCACAGCCAAAGTGGGGCTGAGCTCTTTAACCCAGGCCAGGCTTAGTTTCCAAATCCCAGTCCGAAGGCCCCACGGAAATTGCTGTAGAGACAACCTCGCAGGCGATCCCCTCAGGGCAATTCCAAGCCTCTTGCCTAGCCCTGGGGGTGGAGCCAGAATCGCTGCTCCCTTCTCCTCCAGGTTGGGTTGGAGAGCAAGGTCGGGGGTTTGCCTTAGGGTTGCGCCCCGCCCGCTGCAGAGCAGGGAAACCAGGTCTCTCTGTGTCTCGTCACCTGAAACACGAACTCGTGGACAAATCTCCCAGATTTAAGCCCTTCACCTTCCCTCTGGGGGTCCAGCCAGCCAGCAGCACAAAGGAGCAGTGGCACGTGGCACCTCTAGGGGACCAGCCTGCCAGGATGTGAAAGGAGCGGTCTGCGGGTGGCCGTTCCTGGACGAGTTGACGTGGGGGATTTTGTGGGCATGTTCCTTCTGTGCCCCGAGCGGAGGTTTTTCTGTTCCCCAGTGACACGGCCCGCATCTTGAGTAGTTTCGGACTCTCTCTTTCCCCTCTCACTCCCCGCAGAAGGGGATCGCCCCCGTCCCTTTGAGTCTTTGATCCTGGGCCGATTTTATCTTCCCCAGTTCACACTCACATTAGAAAGATTTTTCAGTGGATCCTGTGTCCTTTTTCTCCCAATCTCTTGGGTTCTGTAAGGTTTCCTATGGCTTCAGATCTTTTCCGTGTGAGATATGGGGGTGACTGCAATGCACAGAGCTCCCTACTTCTCTGCCATCTTGCTCCCTCTCCCACACAGACTGGTTTCTATAAATAACTGAATATATGAATAAGACTTCTTGGCATTTTAATAGCAAATTCTTACCCAGGCTGTATTCCTAAGTTGCAAGATGCACATGCATACAGACACACAGACACACACACACTTTCCTCTGTCTTCTAGCTCCTTACATTTATTGATTGAAAGTAAAATCTGACTTGTTAACAATACAGTACTGTATTGTTTTTATTTTTAATTTTAATTCATAGACCAGTTCAAGCTATGTCCCCAAAGAATCACTGGCCAGATAACACAAAACAATAGCAAATTCACAAAACATTTCCAGGTGACTTTAGAGTATAACACACGCTTTAGTTTTATTTGCCTAATTATATTTGATTTTGATTGCTAAAGTACATGAGTTTACATAGCAGACCATATTCCACAAGGTGGTGTGGGGAGGGCCCAAGGCTTTCCTACAGCAGACCTTCACCTGCTGATCTGAGTAATAGGAAGATGGCCAGTAGAGAGAAGAGTGGGTAAACACAAGGGGGTATTGCTCCCACCATATCAAGGGTCTGAAGGTCCCCTCCAGGTGGGTCTAAATGACCCCATTTGTAAAAGTGAGGTTGGTCCTGGAAAAAATGGGAGTTCCTTTCCTGGGGTCGGCAAGCCCTACAGTGTGGAGAAGCCTTTGTGTAAATGCCTGGCCCTGGCCCTGGCAGAACTGTAGAGCACAGTGATGGACTTTGCTGACTTCCATGGTCGGAGAGAGCCCTTCCTGTCTCTGATACCTCTCCCTTTTATTCTAATAATATTGACTTCCTTAGGAACACTTGCATTTCTATGGGGACCCAAATATTGTATAAAGTGATGTTTCAGGAGGGTTGCTGGCAGCAGGAAGAGAGTTCGTGCACAGAGGGAGGGTCTGCAGTCCCTCTGAAGTGTTGGCTGAATGCCTTCAGAGAGAGGCTCTGCATCATGATGTATCTGCCATCACTGGCTCCAGCCCTCCAGGAAGGCTAAAAATAACAGTAGAGCGGGCTGAACTGCAAAATCTGATCCTGGCCAGGCTCCAGGTGCTTGAGAAGACTGAAGGATGCATGCACCATGTGGCTGCCAGCACAGGAGGCACAGACCCAGCAATCATTGAGGAGGGATGCAAGGTAGTTCATCCTGTATCTGCTGGTGTACAGCCAGTAAGGCTGTGGACAGTGCCCTCTCCTCTTTGTTTCTGGGCTCTTTGTTGAGAAACA
Source organism: Proteles cristata cristata (assembly GCA_017311185.1). Taxonomy (NCBI): domain Eukaryota; kingdom Metazoa; phylum Chordata; class Mammalia; order Carnivora; family Hyaenidae; genus Proteles; species Proteles cristata. The sequence goes on along the minus strand of JAESUZ010000230.1, from coordinate 3,377,649 downwards.
AGCCTCATCAATTAATCAAATTGAGCGCTGTATCCTGAGGTTTACAAGCTTAATGAGTTTCTCCTTTGAGAAGATTCTGGGTTTATGCATCTTGAAATTTTTGTGAAAAACCTACTATCAATAGACAAAAGCAGCTCTCATCTGACTTCTGAGAAGTGTGAACGATTCAAGCATGCAAAAAGCACCCCAGAAAAGCAGTGAAATGTAAATGTTAAGATAACTGGATTCAGAATGAGGACTGGGTGCAGAATGAGGTGAACAAAGCCCAAAAGTGATGTCCTGCCCCCTCTCTTAGAGGGCACATGACAGGGTGGTGGAGGAACAACTATCATTTAGGAGGGCATCCCAGGATGTGTTGGGATTTTGTATAATTTTTGGAAGAGAGAGAGAAGGGTGCCTGTGTGTGACAATTAGGGCAGGGCAGAAGATTCTAGGTTTTCTCACACCTCCCAAATTCTATACCTTTGTACAGCTTTTTCACATTGGTGATTCCAAACTAGAGAATGGATATACAAAGGGACAATGACCAGTTCATATATAAAAGTAGTTAGTGGGGGAGAGGGAGGGAGGTAAACCATGAGAGACTCTTGAATGCTGAGAACAAACTGAGGGGTGATGAGGGTGGGGGGAGGAGAAGGGAGGTGATGGGCATGGAGGAGGGCACTTGTTTGGATGAGCACTGGATGTTATATGGAAACCAACTTGACAATAAACTGTTTTAAAAAATAAAAATAAATAGAAAATTTAAAAAATAAAAGTAGAACTTGGGCCCACAACCTGCAGCAACCTAACTAACCACTCTCCTTATCTATAATAAACACCCAAGGAAGCTAGCTTGCTATCAGTCAGACTTGCAGAAAGCCAGATTGTTATTTGTAGTTACTATGACAATCCAAGAAGCTAAGCAATTTCTGTAACACCGGCTAAAATTGACCAGATCTTGATTAATAACTGAGAGCTTCCCTGATTTTGCCCCCACTTCCAATTTAAAACGAATTTAAGAAAGCCAAATATGGACATTTAAGCAATCACATAGACCATACCACTTTTAATTAGCTCACCTCCAGCATCCCCATGCCAACAGCATGAGATTAGCACACACCTGAAGCCATTCCTTTTTCCACTATAAACGTTTCCCACTTTAGTGTCTGCTTTTGAGTATTTGCCAAACCCAAGTGACAGTGGCTGACTCCCTTGCTCTAGCAAGCTATAAATAGCTTTTGCTTTTCTCATTTATTGACCTTATTTATTTCCACAAAGCCCTTTGTTAAAAGGCGAAGACACAGCCATCATCTGGTATTCTAGCCCGCCCCCTTCCCCATGAAGTCAATCCTTGTACCCCTCCATCCTGCTTGTAGATGGCTAGAGGTCTCTGATATCAACCCTAGATGTGCAACCAGAAAGGATATTCTTTCAATATGCAATTGTTTGGAAAGCTTGTGTTTATATTCTGGTTTTATTTGGCATAGCCTGTAAGCTTGTATGTTATAAAACCACATATTTCCGTTATGGATTTATCACAAAGGACATAATTCTGATTAGGATGTAAAAGACAATTAAAATGTTACTTGTCTGCCAACGTTTATTTAGAGCTTTCTGCTGTATGCCAAGCACAGAATGAATAAAAAAAATGAATGACATCATTCCACCCACTACTACATTTAGGACATTCCATCTTGAGGGGCCAGAGGCATATAAACAAATTGTTACATCAACACCTCCAGGTATGCTAGCAGTGTGCACAGAGGGTGTATGGATGTCTGCGGGGAGTCACTGAAGGCTTTCTCCCAGGGAATAAGGTTTGTGTGAGATCTCGGGGGATGTGTAGGAATGTACCAGGTGGAGACAGAAGAATAGCCTGTGAAGAATTAAATTTGCCATTCACAAAACCAGTGCCTTTCTCAATTTGTCTTGCCTCTAAGTAAGGTTACAAATACTCCTAACCTGATGGCTGAGGGATATGGAAAAATTTGTGGCTTAGGGAAGCCCATGTCAGGGGATCTTTTTTGCCAGGACAGACTCTCTTCTGTAGACCACTGATGGAAAGGCAGTAGTGGGCCCAGGAGTTCCTGGAGTTTTGAATGCTATCCTCCATTGAGATACTTACTGAGTGAAAAAATCACCAATAGGCGTCATAGGCTTCTCCTTAGTGTGAGTTTCAGACCAGATAAAGGAGAGGCTTGAAAGACTGAGGAAACAGGGTCCAAAGGAAGGAAACAGAAACAGTGGTGATGGCAGGCCTGCAGGGATATATTGCCTAGGCCCTCTGAGAACCCTCAAACAACATTCTACATTGTGGTCTTGAACAGCCCTTTCTGACTTTTTGTTTCTTGGGCTGTGCAAGTGTGGGTTGCCTCCTTCTGGGTCCTTTTCTTATAATGGAATCTCTCTAGGCAATTCATCTATCTTTTTAAACTTTTAATATTTTATTTGTTTCTGAGAGGGGGGAAGGGAGGGTCAGAGGAGAGAGAGACAGACAGACAGCGTGAGCAGGGGAAGGAGGGTCAGAGAGAGAGGGAGACACAGAATCTGAAACAGGCTCCAGGCTCTGAGCGAGCTGTCAACACAGAGCCCAGTGCAGGGTTCGAACCCACAATCCATGAAATCATGACCTGAGTTCTAAGTGGGATGCTTAACTGACTGAACCACCCAGGCACCCCTCAACTCTTTTCTCTAGGCAATTCAACTCTTAATTTGGATAATTGTCAACGCCTTGGACAAGTGAAACAGCTTGGCATGAGTAGAAACCCAAACAAGTGGTCCTGTATATTTGGGGAGAGGGTCAGAATTCTGATATTCTGTGATATTTATGCCTCTTGGCCCCCAGCTGTTGGAATGAGGAGGCCTTATCTCGTGTCCTCAAAGCTGGTAGATTGCTCTTGGATTAAGCTTAAATTTTTAAAATTAATTCATCCATGAATTCATTTGGTAAATATTTTGTTCATCTATCACTTAAATCAATTTGGTAAACATTTATTAAGTACCCACTGTGTGCCCAAAAGTGTGTGCTAAACTCAGACGTGATATTATTCTATTATCATTAAGATTAGTGATTTATAAATTGAATAGGAAATGTTCTATTATTGTGCAGATTAATGATTTTCAATGACAGTTGGGGGAGGTGATAAGTGTGAAAATCATGTATCAAGCCTTTCCACTGCCTGTCCCTACAAGATGGGACTTTCTGTTATTGACTATGGGAATGTATCACGTTCCTCAGGCAGACTGAGCAGAAAAAAAGTTGAGAACCATTAATTTAGGTGCCAAGGCCAAATAAATAAAATGTATATCAGGAACCATAAGGATAAGGAAGATGTCCAGTGATATGTTACCAGAAGGCTGGGGCAGTGCTTCTCAAAACCTTCAAAAACAAGGAGCTTTCCAAGTATTGTACAAATGGGCTCAAGGATCTAGGCAAGGGGTATGTGAATCATGGGTATAAGGCTTAATTAGGGGAAATCATTTCTGCCAATGGAGGTCAAGGATAGTTTTATGAAGGAGCTGGAGTGAAGAGGTCCCAAAGGGAGGCAGCTTGTAGAGGGCCCTGTACCCAGAAATAGGGCAGGGTCTGGCTTGCCCAGGATCAGTGTGAGTCCCTCTGGCTCTTTCTGTGCTCTCCTCCTGTTCCCTACTGACCTACAAATGAAGGCCTTGAAGAGGTGATACAAAGGCCCCTTCCAGCCCCAGGAGCCTATAATTCTAGCTGTCTGGCTCCTTGAATTACTGGCTGCCTTCCTACTAACTCACCAAACTCTACTATTGCCACCAATGCTCCCCTGAATCAAGAAGGCGCTGGCTTTGTCTCCACTGTCCTGCAGGAGTCCAATCTCTGCTGGGGAGTCAAACCTCCCCCTCTCCCAGCTTCATTTCCTTGGTCATGGTCAGCAGTGGGGGCTTCCTACTCTTCCTCGTCCTCTTCTTATGGTCTGGGCAGGCTGGAGGAAAATGAGCTCTGCTTTGAAGAAAAAAATAAAAATTTGAGTGGGCAGAGGATTTTAGAATAGAGCATCTTCCCACCTAACCATCACTGGCACCCTTTCCCTGGATCATTTTCCAGATTTCCTTCCAACTGGAAGTGTGTGCTGCCAAAGGCTGCTGGGTTCTGCTTTGCATCCTCAAGAAGGACACTGGGAACACATTGATCCTGCCATCTTAGGAGGAGCTACACAAGCACTTGGAAACTGCCCAACTTGCAGAAAAGTCTCTGTCCAATTGCTGCATTGCTGTGTCTACCTCTATGGCACAGGAACTTAGAGATTTATGGTGTTGTTACCCATATATATATTGGAGACAAATATGAGACTAAGGCATGTACACACAACATGTTATAGTATATGCAACGTGTATACTATAAATTAGTAGGGTGTTGAGATCCAGGCTGACTCTCAGTTGATAGAATTTGGCATGAGCAAGGAAACCTACCTGAACCCTGGTCCTTTTACTGTCACTTGACCTGAAGATGACTGTTTACAGTTCTTTTTTATTTAAAAAATCTTCAGAGCAATAGTCCCCAGGTGCCAATTCTTGCACGATGAGGTTTTCACTAGACTCTATCAAAACAGAGGAAGCAGAACAATGGGTTTCTTAGAAAATGAAAACTTAATCAATTGACATTGTATCTTTTTAACTTTTTTAATGTTAAAATATCCTTTATCTATTCAAATAAAGGAAACAATAAATGGTATTTTTAAATTTTAAATTCTTATTGGCAAAATGAAAGATCTCTCCCTTTTAATTTGCTGTTTTGAAAGTCTGGAAACCAGTCATCAGATTGGTAAATTCCATTTTGAGTAATATATTTGAGGTTTATATTATATAGCTATTGAGGCCAGGGAAGTCCTGAATAATGTTGTATCATCACAGAGAAGCAGCTTTTTGTAGAGATCCACATATGTGGCACACTAGACCTTCCTCATCAATCTGTAGTCTTTTATTTTGTTGTTGGCAAGGTATTGCCTAATTTCATGTATGCATGTATATAATTTTCTTTTACATCAGCCTGCTACCTCCTTTCTTTTAGATATATCCATGTCTTAAACTAAACAAATGTTCAGTGGCTGGAAAGACAGGAAGATAAGAAGAAAGGGGCACCTGGGTGACTCATTTGGTTAAGAATCTGACTCTTGGTTTCAGCTCAGGTCTTGATCTCAGGGTCATGAGTTCAAGCCCTGCTTTGGGCTCTGCACTAGGCATGAAGCCTACTTTAAAAATAATAGATTGACAGAGAGTAACTGAGACTAGGATCTATTGACACAGATATTCCCAAGAGGAAGGCCAAACACAAGGAAGTGAGAAGGAAGGAGCAACCACATACTCCTGTTACCAGAGAAAGTCCTAAGATATTCATAGGAAAGCTGCAGAGTATGGCCATGAAGCAGGCCTAAGAACACAGGGATACTACCAGCGTTTAACACACCAGGTTTTGTTTAGATGAATCTCAGGGGCTGAGAGAGGCCCCACCCTCACTGCACAGAAGTCTGTGAAAGGAAATTGAGGTTCCATAGCCTGGTAGGAAGAGGGCAAGGATGTTTGCCCTCAGTGCTGGGGAAGCAGTGGCTTTGAGCACATTTTGTCCTGCAAGCGTTATTCAGATCTGGGTAGTGAGACTGCTCTTTTTAGATACCCCAGGAGGTCAAAGGAAGTCAGAACTGTAGGCTAGCTAACCTACTTTGTGCAGAACTCAGAAAACTACAATGATCCTAATAAATAGTCTTATAAAGAATTGGATATGATATATGCTATCTCTAAGAAGTCAAACATCTTGAAACGAGAGGGGCTTTTGGCATGTGGAGTGGTTTAAGGGTGTAAGAATCCAGTCCGTAGATGACCTGTAGCTTCTCTTGGATGGTCTCTGGTTTTAAAGATTGATGTGTACACTCCATATACAACATGGAATAGAATGGTTGAGGGGAAACAAAGTATTTTCAATTTGTCAAAACAATAACATTGACGAAGAGGAGCATTTCATTTGGTGAACCTTGACATGATATTCATTAAAAAAAAAAAACCATAAAACACTACCATTTTATTTGACAATAACTTATATTATATTTTGGATTCTGTTGCAGTGTTATCCTTAGAGTCTAGTCAAACCAGGTTACTAATCCTTCATATTTTTAAGGAGACTTTTATTGCAATTTTTTAAAATGTTTTTTTATTTATTTCTAGGAGAGAGAGAGAGCAAGCGTGAGCAGGGGAGGGTCAGAGAGAGAGGGAGTCACAGACTGAAACAGGCTCCAGGCTCCAAGCTGGCAGTCAGCACAGAGCCTGACGCAGGGCTCGAGTCCACGAACCGCGAGATCATGACCCAAGCGAAAGTCGGACGCTTAACCGACTAAGCCACCCAGGCGCCCCTATTGCAATTTATTATAAGCTATCTGACTCACTTTTCAGAGGGCCTGCGTCACCTTATCTATGCAACCCTGGGCAATTCTCTCTGCTACTCAGAACCTCTGTTTTCTGGCTTTACATTTGGGCTTATAAAACCCCCTGAACAACTTTATTTGATGATTGAGTGAAACAACATCTCTGAGAGTTCTTTATATGTTAAAAATGCTAAAAATGGGAATGCAAAATGGTAAATCACTTTGGAAGACAGTTTGGCAGTTTTTTATAAAATTAAACATACAATCACCATGTGATCCATGAATTGTGCTCTTTGGCATTTACCCAAAAGAATGAAAAACTTATGTCCACAAAAAAACCCACACATAAAAGTTTGCAGCATCTTTATTCATTGTTTGCCAAAATTTAGAAGCAACCAAGATACCTTTTGGTAAATGAATGGATAAATAAACTGTGGTATAGTTCCATATTATTTATCTAAACAATGAGTAATATTTGGTACTAAGAAGAAATGAGCTATCAAGAATGAAAGGGAATGGGGGAAACTTAAATGCATATTACTAAGTGAAAGATGCCAATCTAAAAAGGCTACATACTGTATAATTCCAACAATATGACATTCTGGAAAAGGCAAAACTATAGAGATAAGTAAAAAGATCAATGGCTGTCAGGGGTTGTGAGGAAAGAAGAATGAATAGGCAGAACGCAAGATTTTTAAGTCAGTGTAATAAATGCCCCATTCTGGTGGAGGATGTTGATAATGGGGACATTATATTTGTAGGGCGCATAGGAGAAATCTCATTGCCTTCTGCTCAGTTATGCTGTGAATCTAAAACTGCTCTAAAAAATAAAGTCTATCAATTAAAAATACTAATAAAGTGTTATGTTTATTGATTATTCCTGTTTCATTTCTAAGATGAAGGAATAGACTCAGAGACACAGAGTGACTGCAGACAAGGGGAGTGTGCTCTGTGTCTGCGTGGCCTCATGTGATCCCAACCTTAGTCCTATGAGGTCCACTGGCATTAGATCTAGTAAGTGGTAAAACTGTACACCTATTCAGTGTGCCTCACTCTGGAGCAACCCCGGAACCATTATGCTGTGCTTTTTAAATGGATCATTTACATTTCTGGGACTGTAGCTGTAACCACACTGGGGATGAGACAAACACTCCTGACACCATTTCTCTCCTAGGGACAGCAGCAGGTTACTTTTAGCCTGTCACTCTCCTTTTTTTCAGCCCTCCCCAGCCTGGAAGGACCTGTCTGTAGTTTATCCACAATAAATCAGATTATTAATCACAGAAACAATTTAATTTTTAAAAGAGCTTTTTAAAAATCCATTTTTAAAGATTAACATGAAGGAAGGTAAGAAGACATAAGAAATCCCATATCCAGAATACTAAAATATAACCACATTGGCCCAAGTGGATTTGAGCAAGGAAATTGTGGAGGCAGGAAACTTCATTTATTGAATACTCACACTGACCCATGATTCTATACTTAACAGTAAAAGAATCAATAAGAAGAAAAATAATCTTTCTGAAAGTTTTAGTTTAATGCCATTTTCTAGTGTTTAAGAATTCAAACCAACACAATAGGTTTGCTTGGTTTACTTTTCTTTTGTTTATGTTAAATTTATTGTGAATTCTTGAACTACAACTAATAATGGCATAGGAGATATTGTGTGAATAGATCATACAAATTCTTTTAAAAATGATGTGTGGTCTGTTTAAGGTATTTAAATGTTCAATTGCACCCTTTAGGAAATATCCTATATATGGTACAGTAGGTTAAATATTAGAACTAATGAGATATAACTAAAACAATACTCAGAGAAAAATGTCTACCCATAAATACCTATATAAATATAAAGAGAAAACAATAATTAATAAATTAAGCAACTAAGAAATTAATTTAGCATAGTGGAATGTATGCATCTCAGCTTAAAGGTAATGTCATATTTAACAGGGAACCTAGAAAGCATCTACGAGTATTAAAGTCAGGAATAGAACTAGTTCATCTTTTATCATCATTATTCACATTGCTCTAGGAAGAGTAAGCCAATCAATTATATAAAAGGAAAAAGAAGACTTCAGAGATATAAAAATTGGAAATAAAAAGTTAAACATATTATTTGTGTGTGATATAACTCTGTACTTAAAAATCAAGCAGAAGAGAGGGGGAAATGGGTGATGGGAATTGAGGAGGGCATTTGTTGGGATGAGCACTGGGTGTCGTATGTAAATGATGAATCATGGGAATCTACTACCAAAGCCAAGAGCACACTGTATATACTGTATGTTAGCTAACTTGACAATAAGTTATATTTTTAAAAAAAAGAAAAGAAAAATAAAAGTTAGTCACAGTAAACAAAAGAGAACTATAGGAATAATCTTTACCAAGGAGGTGAAAAACCTATACTCTGAAAACTAGAAAACATTGATAAAAGAAATTGAAATCAGCACAAATGGAAAGATATTCCATACTCATGAATTGGAAGAACAAATGTGTATACTAACCAAAGCAATCAGTACACTTAATGCAATCCCCATCAAAATACCAACAGAAGTTTTCACAGAACTAGAACAAATTATCTTAAAGTTTGTATGGAACCACAAAAGACCGTGAAAAGCCAAATCAATCTTGAAAAAGAAGAAAAAACTAGGGATATCACAATCTCAAATATCAGGTTATATTACAAAGCTGTAGCAATCAAACAGTATGGTGCTAACACAAAAATTGACTTATAAATCAATGGAACAGAATAGAAAGCCCAGAAATAAACTCACAAGTATATAATCAATTAACCTCTGACAAGTGAGGCAATATGCAATGGAAAAAAGTCTCTTCAACAAATGGTGTTGGGAAAACTGGTCAGCAACATGCAAAAGAATAAAACTGGACCACTTTCTCACCCCATACACAAAAATAAACCCAAAATGGGTCAAAGACCTAAATGTGAGTCCTGAAACCATAAAAATAATAAAAAGAACACAAGAATTAATTTTTCTGACATAGGCCTTAGCAATATTTTTCTAGATATGTTAAGCAAGGGAAACAAACGCAAAAGTAAACTATTGGGACTTCATTAAAATAAAAAGCTTCTGCATAGTGAAGGAAACAATCAACAAAACTAAAAGGCAACCTACGGAATTGGAGAAGACATTTACAAACAACGTATTTTATAATAGGTTAACACCCAAAATATATAAAGATAAAATCAACACCTCAAAAACAAATGATCTAGTTTAAAAGTGGGTAGAAAACATGAAAAGATATTTATCCAAAGAATACCAGTGGCCAACAGACACATATATGTACAAACATTAAACAAAGTTTAATTTAATGCTACAATAATTAACACTGTGGTCTATTGAAACATGGATAAATAGATCAAAGGAATGAAGTGGAACAACCAGAGTATATAATTAAGATTAAGTTAATGGAGAAAAAAACAAAGATTAAAAAAATAAAGTTAGAATAACTGGAAAGAAATCTGGGGAAATTTCTGAATTATGACTTTATACTTTATGACAAAAGAAACTTAACGGTTTACAAATGAAAAAAATTAACAATAAAAGAACCAAAAGAAAACATAAGAGAACTTATTTATCATTTCAACACAGAGAATACCTTTCTGAGAATAACTCAAAACAGAGAAGCTACCGCGTGTGCACGCAAGCGCGCACGCACACACACACACACACACACACACACACACACACACACACACACTCAAAGAAAGGAAGGAGGGAGGAGAAGAGGGAAGGTGGGAGAGAGACAGGGAGGAAGATTGGCCAATAAATGCAAAAAAAATTAGGAAAAAACCCACAAAATCCTCTTTTTTGAATCCTCCTTTTGGGGATTTTTTCAGGGACCCTTTCTTTTTTCTTCCTTCAATGAGCATGATATTATTTTGTGGTTTGCTCTGCAGCTAAACAAAAAGGAAAACCCATCAGATGATGTTCTTTGTTTGGGATTCCATAGACATTGTGCACATGTTTCATTTTATGCTGTACCTGCTGATTTCAGGCAATGACCTCATTGTTCTACAGCTGAAAACAGATGTTTTTATCCCAGGAGCCACTACTCATGTCTTCCTTACAAAAGGACAATGGGAATTCATGTCTTGTAGCTAGTAGGAGGTTCTGTAATAATCCTTAAAGCCACTGTGAGAATAACTCAAAACCTCCAAGGAACAGGCAGGGATATGAAATAAAGAGGTTGAGTGACAACAGTCCAACCAGGACATCGAGTTATTGGTGATAGTGGGAGTCAGAAAATACATCCTGGCATCTGTCTGCTTACATTTTATGGAGCAGAGCTTTAGAACACATTGTTATTTCAATTATAAAGTATTCTTTGACTGTTAGTTATTAGATATTGAAATAAATCTTGATTAAACAGCAGGAAATAAGAAAGGTTGAATTTTGTTCTGTGGAACTTTTAATCCAGTGGGAAGACTGACATGAAATGGGTATGTCAAGATCAAATTCATGATATAACTCTACTTTTTCCAAACTAACTCAATTTCTGCTTTGAGTTCCTCATCCCAGCTCTGAAGTCCCAGACAGTGCAAAGTTTCAGGGCACAAGTGGTCACTTGTCCACGTGGGCCTCTGCTGAAACATTCTTATATCTAAGGACTTGCCAATGGTTTCCATGGGTGCTGTTGGTTGTCCAGGTCTTCCAGGGCCCCTTGGGGTAAATTATCTCCTTTAGTCTTGTCATTGCCTTCCTCAGGGACACTGCAGGCAGGGAGTCACATCCTGTGTGATTAATTGCTGCCCTTGGGAAGGTGGGAGAGTGGTGACTATATGGAGTCCTTTTATTCTCCACAATCATCGCGCAGAAATCAGTCTTGACTGTCTGAAGGGAATTCCCCTCAAGCACTTAACAATTGGGTGGTTGGGCTCAAATATGATATCAAAGTGTTTGTTCTTGGGGCGCCTGGGTGGCTTAGTCGGTTAAGCGTCCGACTTTCGCTTAGGTCATGATCTCGCGGTTCGTGGGTTCGAGCCCCGCGTCGGGATCTGTGCTGACTGCCAGCTCAGAGCCTGGAGCCTGTTTCAGTCTGTGACTCCCTCTCTCTCTGACCCTCCCCTGCTCACGCTTGCTCTCTCTCTCTCCTAGAAATAAATAAATAAATAAAACAAAACAAAACAAAGTGTTTGTTCTATCAACCAGGATTGCTCAATATTCTCCAAAAAACCTCTTCCTGAATGTCAATAAGCCCTGATCGCCCCACATACAAGAGACTTTGCTTAAAGGAACAGCTCTGTGCACTGAGTCCTCTCCTGGAGCCTTGTGAAAATTTCTTCTCAGACTTTTCACACAGTCTGTGCCTGCTGAGTTCACAGCCAATGAACTTTCTATTGCCCTAAGAGCCCACAAGCTCATTGTAGTATTTTCAGGAGTTCCTGTGAGTTCTTTCAGTGATAGTCTATGAAGCAATAACTGGTTCTCCTAAAACAAAGTAAAAAGGAGAAAGCTTGCATATCCTTCAGTGTAGAGGAGCTTTGCTTCTCCTTTCCTAGGCTAAATATGAGTACCTGGAGCAGGTGAAGTTCTCATGGTTCACTGTGTATTTTCCCCATCGTAACAGTCATTACATTTCATTGAAGTCAGGTGTCTAGGGAAGACCTCCAAGGAACAGGCAGGGATATGAAGTAAAGAGATGGAGTGACAGCAAGAGCCATGCAAACGGAGAGGGGATGTTCTGGGTGGAATGGCATGTGATGCAGAATGTGATGTCATTATCTGTAATTGTTTTTTTTTTTTTTTATAATTACTTATTGAATAGTTTGTTATCTGATTCTCCCATATAGGCTGTTGACCCATGAAGAGAAAGACCTAGTTTTGTTCATTGTTGACTCTGAAGTGCCTACAGTAGTGCCTGGCATAGCTCAAATGTGTCAATAAACATGCACTGGATGGTTATTCATTCAGATCAAATTGACAAGCACTTCCTCAGCTGTGATGTCTATGAATACTTTAAGGTACCAATTGTCCTAGAGAGAAGCAATACCTCCAGGTAGCTCATCACCACAAAGTTGCATTGTCTCGTCTCTCGCTCTGGGTCAGGTGTATGTGATTGACAGCGTTCTGATTTCAGGATGACCCTTCTCAGAATACTTTGGTATAACCCCACACTTTTCATGGCCAAAGCCGTGCGTTTCTATATGTCAGGTTTTTGTTTAAAAGTTGTCACTGTGAACTGCAAACAAATTGACAATAGTTACATTTTTGTTTCTGCTTGAGAATTCAGAAATGAATGTCCAGCTGAGCTCTCAGCATATTGAGATATTTTCTCACCCCTTGAGTGAAAATGGTAGCAATTGCTTCAGTTAAGATGTAAGATACTTTTGGTTGAAGATAACAACATAAATACAAATTCTAGCTACTAGAGTAGCTACTAGAGCTAGTAGTACTCAAGATGTTGACTTGAGTAACTGTGTGGAGGTAAAGCCATGTGATAGACATTAATAGCACTTATCAAAATTTCCTTTTTCAGGCTTTGTCCTCTTGAAATTAGGCATGTCGTATGTCTAAAATGATATGTTACTTCTAGATGAACATTTAAGAACCAGCGTGTGAGTCTTCATGCTCTTTTCACATGCCAGAGGAATCATGTGTTGATATGGAGATGCCACAAGATCAAATCGGCCTGGAATACTGAGACTCTGTTGATGGACTATTGTCCTGAAGTGTCACTGAGTCCCATAGCTGACTGTGTGAGTAACAAATAAACTTTTGTAAATTGACACAGATTGTGGTTTAGGATGACCACATAATCTTGCTCACCATGGCTGGTACAGTTTTGAGTGTGAGTTTGATTGAGACTCAATAATGTTATCATAACAAAATGCCTACCTGTGTTTTCATACCTTAAACCCCACCTTCCAAAAGGTCCACAGCAACTCTTCTTGCATCATATTGGCCCCAAATGTATTATGCTCTCATTCCTAAACAAATTTTCTTGTCTAGAGAATGCTATGGACTTAGGGACAACCACTGAGGAAATACTGGAGCATAGCATCACAATAATGTGTTAGATTCATTAAAACCAGTCACTGGAGCTGGATGGGGAAGCTCTAAAGTATATTTGAGAGAGGAGAGTAGAGGAGAGGTGAGAATTAGTTCTGAGGACAAGTTACTGTAGTGTCACTAACTGCCTTGTTAATATTTATCCTGAGATATTCCTGACTTCTCTGTTGCATGATGGAGATTTCATTTTTCTTAATATCAATGAAGCAGAAAACTGGAGTTTCAGTAAAGAATGAACCTTTTAAAATCAAAGCTCTCCTAAGTCCATTATAAAAATAAAAAGAAAAATTTGAGCTATGCATATTTTTGAAGGGGTAAATCAGGAGCAATATTATAGTCTTTTAATGACACCTGTTTGTATGGGATTGTGGGCATAAGCATAGGAGAAATGAGGAGTATCATAAAGGTAACAAACAAGAACGATTCATGTAAAAATATTAAACTCACTTGACTGCTTTGGAGTATATTTGAAGATGTTTGTTTTAGAATATTGCCATGAATACTTAGATGCCAAAAGTTATCTCTCAGCTTTAGTCCTTCCTTAGGTTATCTCCCTATAACTGTACTCTTTCTTTGTATATATTCGATATAGTGAGCTGCAATTTATTTCTTTTACTCATAATTTACTCTCCAAGTTGCAATTCCTATAAAATGAATCTTCCTGCAAAAGTGTAAGTTTAATTTAAGACTGATTGTGAGGAAGTGGAGTGCTCCGCTGGATGTTTCCGCTATTTTGCTATTCTTTTTTTTTTTTCTTTACAAATAGTTTATTGTCAAGTTGGTTTCCATATAACACCCGGTGCTCCTCCCCACAAGTGCCCTCCTCCATGCCCATCTTCGCCCTACCCCCCCACCCGTGAGTCTTCTGTTTGTTCTTAGCATTCAAGAGTCTCTCAAGTTTGCCTCTCTTCCTTTCCTCCACCATTTCTCCCCTTCTTCTCCCCCATGGTCCTCCGTTAAGTTCTTCCCAATACTCCTATACATGCAAACATATGATATTTGTCCTTCTCTTCCTGACGTATTTCCCTCAGAATAACACCCTCAAGGTCCATCCATGTTGCTACACATGGCCAGATTTCATTCTTTCTCATTGTCATGTAGTATTCCATTGTATGGAGAAACCACATCTTCTTGATCCATTCGTCCGTTGATGGACACTTAGGCTCTTTCCATGTTTTAGCTATTGTGGAGAGTGCTGCTATGAACATTGCATACATGTGCTCCTATGCATCAGCATTTCTGTATCCCTTGAGTAAATTCCTAGCAGTGCTATTATTGGGTCATAGGGGAGTTCTATTGTTAGTTTCCTGAGGACCCTCCACACTGTTTTCCAGAGGGGCTGTACCAGTTTACATTCCTACCAACAGTGTAGGAGGGTGCCCGTTTCTCCACATCCTCGCCAGCATCTAGAGTTCTCTCATTGGCTCATTTTAGCCACTCTGACTGGCGTGAGGTGGTATCTCAGTGTGGTTTTGATTTGTATTTCCCTGATGAGGAGGGATGCTGAGCATCATTTCATGTATCTGTTGGCCATCTGGATGTCCTCTATGGAGAAGTGTGTCTTCATATCTTCTGCCCATTTCTTCACTGGGTTGTTTGATTTTCGGGTGTGGAATTTGGTGAGTTCCTTATAGATTTTGATTATTAACCCTTTATCTGATTTGTTATTTGCAACTATCTTTTCCCATTCCGTCGGTGCCTATTAGTTTTGTGGGTTGTTTCCTTTGCTGTGGAGAAGCTTTTAATCTTGATGAGGTCCCAATCGTTTATTTTTGCTCTTGATTCCCTTGCTTTTGGGGATGTGTAAAGTAAGAAGTTGCTGCGATGGAGGTCAATGAGGTTGTTTCCTGCTTTATCTTCTAGGGTTTTGATGGTTTCCTGTCTCACGTTCAGGTCTTTGTCCATTTTGAGTTTATTTTTGTGCATGGTGTGAGCAAATGATCTAGTTTCATTCTTCGGCATATTGCTGTCCAGTTCTCCCAGCACCATCTGTTAAAAAGGCTGTCTTTTTTCCATTGGATATTGTTTCCTGCTCTCTCAAAGATTAGTTGGCTCTATACCTTTAGGTCCAGCTCTGAGTTTTCAATTCTATTCCATTGGTCAATGTGTCTATTTTTGTGCCAATTCCATACTGTCTTGATGATGGCAGCTTTATAGTAGAGGCTAAAGTCTGGGATGCTGATACCTCCCATTTTGGTTTTATTTTTCAGTATTACTTTGGCTATTCGGGGTCTTTTGTGGTTCCATACAAATTTTTGGATAGTTTGTTCTAGTTTTGAGAAGTATGCTGGTTCAATGTTGGTTGGGATTGCATTGAATGTGTAGATTGCTTTGGGGAGTAATGACATTTTAACTATAGTTACTCTTCCGATCCATGAGCATGGAATGTTTTTCCATTTCTTTGTGTCATTTTCAATTTTCTTCATAAGTTTTCTATAGTTTTCATCATACAGTTCTCTTGTATCTTTGGTTAGGTTTATTCCTAGGTATTTTATGTTTTTTTGTGCAATTGTGAATGGGATCAGTTTCTTGATTTTTCTTTCTGTTGCTTCATTGTTGGTGTATAAAAATGCAACCGATTTCTGTATGTTGATTTTGTACCCTGCAACTTGGCTGAATTCTTGGATCAGTTCTAGTAGGCTTCTGGTGGAGTCTGTCGGGTTTTTGATGTAGAGTATCATGTCATTTGCGAAGAGGGAAAGTTTGACTTCCTCTTTGCCAATTCTGATGCCTTTGATTTCCTTTTGCATCTGATGGCTGATGCTAGGACTTCCAGCACTATGTTAAACAACAGTGGTGAGAGTGGACATCCCTGTCGTGTTCCTGATCTCAGCGGGAAAGCTCTGAGTTTTTCCCCGTTGAGGATGATGTTAGCTGAAGGCTTCTCATAGATGGCTTTTATGATGTTTAAATAGGTTCCTTCTATCCCAACTTTCTCGAGAGTCTTTATTAAGAAAGGATGCTGTGTTTTGTCAAATGCTTTTTTGCATCTATCGACAGGATCATATGGTTTTTATCTTTTCTTTTGTTCATGTGATGGATCACATTGATTGATTTGCGAATGTTGAACCAGCCCTGTAACCCAAGAATGAATCCCAATTGATCTTGGTGGATGATTCTTTTGATATGCTGTTGGATTCGATTTGCAAGTATCTTGTTGAGGATTTTTGCATCTAATTCATCGAGGATATTGGCCTGTAGTTCTCTCTTTTTTAAAAAAATATTTTTATTTATTTCTAGGAGAGAGAGAGAGAAAGCATGAGCAGGAAAGGGTCAGAGAGAGGGGGAGACACAGACTCCGAAATAGTCTCCATGCTCTGAGCTGGCAGTCACCACAGAGCCCGATGCGGGGCTCAAACCCACGAACCGCGAGATCATGACCCAAGCGAAGGTCGGACGCCCAACCAACTAAGCTACCCAGGCGCCCCTGTGGTACTCTTTTTTAGCTGGATCTCTGTATGTCTTGAGAATCAGAGTGATGCTGGCTTCATAAAATGAGTCTGGGAGTTTTCCTTCGATTTCTAATTTTTGGAATCGCTTGAGAAGAATTGGGATGAATTCTGTTTTAAGTGTCTGGAAGAATTCCCCAGGGAAGCCATCAGGTCCAGGGTTCTTATTTTTTGGGAGATATTTGATCACTGATTCAATTTCTTCACTAGTTATGGGTATGTTCAGATTTCCTATCCCTTCCCGTGTGAATTTTGGCAGTGAGTGTGTGTTTAGGAATTTGTCCATTTCTTTTAAGTTGACCAATTTGTTGGCATATAATTTTTCATAGTATTCCCTGATAATTGCTTGTATTTCTGAGGGGTTGATTGTAATAAGTCCATTTTCATTTATAATTTTGTCTATTTGGGTGTTCTCTCTTTTCTTTTTGAGAAGCCTGGCTAGAGGTTTGTCCATTTTGTTTATTTTTTCAAAAAACCAACTCTTGGTTTCATTGATCTATTCAATTGTTTCTTTGGTCTCTATGTTGTTTATTTCTGATCTAATTTTTACTATTTCTCTTCTTGTACTGGGTTTAGGGCGTTATTGTTGCTCAGCCTTTAGTTCCTTTAGGTGAGCTTTTAGATTTTGGACTTGCGCTTTTTCTAATCTCTTGAAATAGGCCTGGAGAGCAATGTACTTTCCTCTTAGGATTGCCTTTGCCGCATCCCATAGATTTTGAATTGTTATGTTTTCATTTTCCTTTGTTTCCATATATTTTTAAATTTCATCTCTAATTGCCTGATTGGCCCATTCATTCTTTAATAGGGTGTTCTATAATCTCCATGGTTTTGGAGGTTTTCCAGACTTCTTCCTGTGATTCATTTGAAGTTTCAAAGCATTTTGATCTGACAGTGTGCATGATATGATCTCAATTCTTTTATACTTATTGAGGGCTGCTTTTGTCCCAGTATGTGATCTATCTTGCAGAATGTGCCATGTGCACTTGAGAAGAAAGTGAATTCCCTGGCCTCAGGATGTAAAATTCTAAATATATCTGTCAGATCCATCAGGTCGAATGTGTCTTTCAGTCCATTATTTCTTTCGTGATTTTCTGTCTGGTTACCTATCCATTGCTGTAAGCAGAGTATTAAAGTCCCCTGCTATTAGCACATTCTTATCTATAAGCTTGTTTCTGTTTGTGATTGTTTTGGATGGTTAAGTGTTCCCATATTCTGTGCGTAGACATTTATGATAGTTAGTTCTTCCTGATGGATGGACCCTGTAATTATTACGTAATGCCCTTCTTCATCTCTTGTTAATGCCTTTAATTTAGAGTCCAATTTGTCTGATACAAGTATAGCTCCTCTGACTTTCTTTTGATTCCTGTAGCATCATTATATTTCTAGCTTTCTTTTGATTCCCGTAGCATGATTATATTACTCCATCCCCTTACTTTTAATCTGAAGGTATCTTCCAGTCTATAATGTGTTTCTTGTAGACAACATATAGATGGATTTTGTTTTTTTATCCATCCTGCTACCCTATGTCTTTTGATTGGAGCATTCAGCCCATTTACATTCAGTATTATTATTGAAATATGTGGGTTTAGTCTTTGTATCTTTTGTAGGGTTCATGTTTGTGGTGGTGTCTCTAGTATCTTTGTTCCTTGCAACCTTTCCTTCAGAGCGTCCCCCTCAGGATTTCTTGTAGGGCTGGCTGAGTGGTGAAAAATTCTTTCAATTTCTGTTTATTTGGAGAGACTTCTATCTCTCCTTATATTTTGAATGACAGGCTTGCTGTATAGAGGATTCTCGGCTGCATATTTTTTATGTTCATCACATTCAAGATCTCCTGCCGTTCCTTTCTGGCCTGCCAAGTTCAGTAGATAGGTCTGTCATTACTCAGGTAGGTCTCCCTTTGTATGTTAGGGCCCTTTTCTCCCCAGCTGCTTTCAGAATTCTTTCTTTGTCCTTGTATTTTGCCATTTTTACTATGACATGCCGTGCAGAAGATCGATTCAAGTTACGTCTGAGAAGAGTCCTCTGAGTCTTTTGTATTTCCACATTTATTTCCTTCCCCAGGTCGGGGAAGTTTTCTGCTATCATTTGTTCCAGGACTCCTTCAGCACTTTTCCCTCTCTCTTCCACTTCTGGGATTCCGACAATACGGATACTGTTGCGTTTGACCGTATCGCTGAGCTCTCGAAATCTTCTTTCATCATCCTGGATCAGTTTGTCTCTTTTTTTGTCAGCTTCTTGTTTTTCTATAATGGTGTCTTCTAAATCACTTATTCTCATTTCTGTCTCTTCAGTCTGTGCATTGGAGGCCTCTAATTTATTATGTATCTCATTTATCACAATTTTAAATTCTTCATGCCTATTCTTATTCTCCATGTTGTCTGTAGCCATAGTTTCTTTGATGTCCCCTATGCTTTTACAAGCACAGATATTAATTATTGGTTATTCTTCTAAAACCTTGTTCAGTTATGCTGCTTATATCTGTTTTGAGCAGTTCATTAGCTGTCATTTCCTCTTGGAGTTTCTTTGGTAGAGAGCTCTTTCGTTTTCTCATTTTAGTTAGTTTTCTGGCTCTTGTGAGTTTTAAAGACTTGTTATGCTCTCTGCACCTATGAGCGCTGCTGCATCCAAGAAGACTCTTTTACTGTCCAGGGCCTGCCCTTTCCGAGAGTGTTTTTTGAATGGTATCTCTTGGTCTCTCGTGTTTGGGAACTTGGTTATTTTATTTTCCTATTCGTAGTGATATTTGGGACTGTCCACCTTGTGTACTCTGGCTTGTTTCTTGAGGTATCCCTGGAGATGAAAACAGACAGACAAACACAGGGAGCAGGAGCACACAAACACACAGACAAAGTCAACTAACATGCAAAGCCAGAGGGAAAACAAAAAAGTTAAAAGAAAAGACAGAGGAGGGAGTGCGAATAATAGAGAGTAAACAATACATAAAAGGGTCAAAAAGAAGAAAAAAGGAAACAAGAAGAAAACCAATGGACAAAAATCGGTTTAAAGCATATAACCGGGTTTCCCAGCTACAGTTAAATAGCCGTGTGTATGCAGTGCCAGTTGAAGAGCATAGAGAAAGAGAGAGAAGACAGGGCATGGATGAGGCAAAATTGGAAATAGAACGAACAGGCAGAAGGGATAAGAAGCTTTTTTCAAAGAGTTAAAGGGTGGAATATGGTTGGATAGCTGAGAGAAGGACGCTGGTATCATCCAGAGAATCTATATAGTCTAATTACTCCTGAGAGAAAGAGATGAAAATGTCAGTAGGTGTAGAATTTACATGTACAGAATGGACTAGTTGTGAGTGTTTAAGCAAGCCGGTGACCAAAGTTAATCAGGTCAGTGTTCTGGGAAAAAAGGTGAAAAAAAAAAAAAAAGGAGGAGGAGTGATGCTTTCTAGCAGAGATGGGCGTGGTGTGATCCAATGAGTCAGGTGGGCGTTCTGCTTTAGAGATTGTGGGGAGGAGAGTGGCAGAGTGGCGGTGCACCAGTCCCTTCTTGAACCAAGTGCTGCACCTCGCTTTTTTAGGTGTGTAAAATCCCGGTGCTGGGTGGGTCGCACTCTTTAACCCAGGCCAGGCTAGTTTCGCGGGCCCCACTGAAATTGTAGTAGACATAACCTTGCAATCCTCTCAGGGCAATTCCAAGCCTCTTGCCTAGCCCTGGGTGTGGAGCCAGAAACTGCTGCTCCCCTTCCTGCAGGTTGGATTGTCGAGCATGGGCGGGGGTTTGTCTGTAGGAAGCGTTTGATCTACTGGAGAGAGGGAAACCAGGTCCCTCTGTGTCACCTGAAACACGAACTCGAAGGCAAAATCCCAGTTTTAAGCCCTTCACCTTCCCTCTAAATTTCCAGCCAGCTCGGAGCATGGAGGTACGTGCACGGCTCCTCCAGGAATCCAGCCACGACGGGAGTACCCATTTTCCTATATTAATGGGTATTTCAGCTATTCTTCCATGGATGGCATCTCAAGGTAGGTAAAGTATGCTATATATTACTGAATTAGTGATGAAGGTAACTTCACCGCAATATGAAATGAAACTGTCTTATATCTTTTCAGAAAATTTATGAATAAAGTAAATAAGCCTAAGAAACAAAGCAATAGGAGAAAAGTAAGAAGGGACAGAAAGTAGAAAAAAGAGTCACAAATACTGATGTCCAATCCTTAAAAGAAATATTAAATTATACAGACAAAATGACTGTTGTGGGAAATAAGTGTGACCGTGATATTGAATAAGTATCACATTCACAAATGAAGTTATATTACAATCTCATGTTACCAGCAGCTGTACAATGCAAGCAAAAGGAACACAAACATGTCCTACTTGAGGTGGGTTTTTATTTTTTTGACCCAATGTTTTGTTTATGGCTTCAGACAAGTGTTGAAGAACGCCTTGGAGTCTCAAATGCCAAGAAGAAGAGACAGTCCACCAATTCCCTGGGTTCAAATATAGGTAAACTTCAGGCTTTTAATCTTTCATGCTCTCCTTCACCAGCTCCCTCTTTCACCACATTTACCTACCAGCTTATCAGAGATCACAGCTCTATCTCTCTCCTCTTGCCTCAAACCTTATTCAGGCAACTTTTTAATTAAGAAATAAAGTGTGGCTGGCAAAATAATGGGCTTTCAAAGATTCTCATGTCCCTATTTCTGGAACCTGTGTATATGTTACCTTCAGTGACAAAAGGGATTTTGACATAGATGGTATTTGCTCTGACATTACTGTTGAAATGTTTTTCTAGGTATGTCTCCTCCAGCAAGGGAAACTACATAAAAATTAAACCTTGTGACTACACCAAAATAAAAAGTTTTGCACAGCAAAGGAAATCATCAACAAAACCAAATGGCCACCTACTGAATGGGAGGATTTGCAAAAAAAAAAAAAAAAAAGTATCCATTAAGGAATTACTATCTAAAATATATAAAGAGCATACACAACTCAACACCAAAACAAAGAAACAACAACAGGCAAAAAGGAAACATAATGTAAGCTGATTAAAAATGGGCAGAGGCTTGACCAAAAGGTCAATAGTAGCAGGGTGAGAGCGCACCCATTTTTCACCTTGGGTGCCCTGGGCACAGTGGAGTGTAGCCCGACTCTAACCTGGGATGCCAGTGGTTTAGCTCAGCCCTGGTGCAGACATGTTGTGCTGGTTTGGCCATAGGTGGGTGCAGATGCTGCCTGCACTGCAGTTCCCAGTCTGAGTCAACCCACTTGTGCCAACCTCAATGGGCAGCGTTAAGCACTCTGCCTGCGTGGGCAGTGGCGTCAGTCTCTTCAGTTACCTCCGGTGGCCCTGGCAGCTGGTACCATGCCCTTGCTATATCGGCGCTGGTGCAGGGCATGGAGGAGGTGCTAGTTGGCATGCACACCACCACAGGTCTGCCCTGGAGAACCTGCATGGTCTTCACCACCGTGACTTTGCCCAGCACAGTCACGCTACCCCTGGCCACCTACCAGCACTGCATCCTGGCCAAGCTAGGTGGAAAATTTGCAGCCAGAAATAAAAGAGTCTTAAATAAGAAGTTACAGTTCATGCACATCAGTCGAAATGGTCCAAAAGAGTTGCAAGGCTAACATATCTAAAGAATAGGCTTCTTTCAGAGCTGTATTTTCGGGGCAACTGCCACCCTTTCAAAGCCACTGTATTGGTCTGGATTCAGTTTCCAATGTGGATCTTCATGTCTATTACTCTCCAGAATTTTAGCACAGGGGCAACACGTTCAGAAGCAGGTTTTTCTGTTCAGGAACAGTTAGCTACTGATGGGGCCCTTTGGTTTTTTGACCTCACTGCACTGGATTCCACT